>JASCZW010007197.1:0-71913 GCA_034211315.2 Aedes japonicus
GTATTATTTATTTATGGCGGAGACGACGATAACGACGACGTCGACGGCAATGACGTTAAAAAATTCCTACGATTTTCATTCTACTTCAAATATAGTTTGGTGATGGTATAGATATAAATAAACTTACGTTTAGTGTCTCTAATTTATGTTTCGTTTGATGTTTAGCTTTAAGATCGGTGGTGGGAATGCTAAAAGGTTTTAATTTTAGGTTAGCTTATAGATCTTGTTCACAATTTTTCACAATGCGTTCAAATACCTGATCCGAGCCTTTGTACATTTGTGTGCTTCGTTTAAGTATGTCGTTCGTGTAAACCCGCATGTTTTATGTTACATGTTAGGATAAGTACATAGATTTAAACAATTTTTCACCCACCTGTGCCAATATAATGAAAAATAACTAAACCGACGAAATTTAATCTACGTAATTTAGCTCACACTTTCCGTTTTCTCACTTGCTTTATCTTTTCTTTTTCCTCCGTCGCTCACTGACGTTTCGTTGAAGTGGCGCGCTGACGATAGGGTTACTTTATGGCGGACAAGGGAATTACATCTAGGTACGTACCATCGCCGCTGTTGGATGTGTGGTGCGAAGCAACGAGAAGTTGCGACACTCCCCCAGTACTTCGATATCATTGGCCCGATGTACTTACAGTTGCACCGACGTCCAACACCGCTAGCTTCACGGCTGGTCTCTCGAGGAGTGCTGTTGCTGTCTTCACCACAGCTCGACGAACCTGGCCATCCTTCGATCGGATAGCGCGAACCACACGACCTTTCGGCCAGCAGTTCCTCGGTAGCGCCTCGTCTACGATGACGACGATGTCCCCTTCTGCTATGGGCTTGACGCTGGCAAACCATTTCGTCCTTCGGGTCAGGGTTGGTAGGTACTCGGATACCCAGCGTCGCCAGAATCGGTTAGCGTAGACCTGAGACGTCTTCCAAGTGTGCTTGAGGGCGTAGCTGCTATCATCAAACGCGATCGGGGCTTAGAACCGTCTGACGATCCGAGCAAAAAGTGGTTCGGTGTGAGTGCTTGTGAGTGCTCATCGTCCAAGGGCAGTTCGGTTAGGGGACGTGAGTTGACGATCAGCTCGATTTCCGTCAACATGTTCCGTAGTATTTCGTCTGTGGGTGTGCGTGTGAGTTGGGTGTGTTTTAGGGCTTTCTTCACGTTCTGGACAAGTCGTTCCCAGGCTCCACCGAAGTGTGGAGAAGCAGGCGGGTTGAACGACCACTTGGTGTCGGCGGTGACGAAATGTTCCATCAGCTTGTCTTGGTTCACTTGCTGCAGCGCTTCCTTTAGCTCCCGGTTGGCTCCGATAAAGTTGGTGCCTCGGTCGCTGACTATTTCCAGAGGGGCACCTCTTCTGGCGATGAAATTACGAAGGGCGAGGATACACGAGTCCGTAGTGAGGCTATTGGCGACCTCGATATGCACGGCTCGCACAGTGAGGCAAGTTATCAACACTCCCCAGCGTTTCTCGGTCCTCCGGCCAACAACCACGTTTATCGGCCCGAAGTAGTCGATACCGATGTAGGAAAATGGACGGCAGAAGGCTTTCAGTCGCGCAGGTGGTAGAGCAGACATTTCCGGTGTGGCTGGTTTCGCATCGCGGTTCTTGCAGAGCTGACATCGATTGCGTACACGATTGTACGTAGAGCGGAGTTGCGGCACGTAGAACTTTCGCCGGATGTCGTTGAGGGAAGTCTGGTGGTTCATGTGGCAGTACCGTTGGTGAACGCTGGCTACAATCAGGTCTGTTACCGTGTGATGTTTGGGCAGCAGAATTGGGTGCTTCGTTCTCTCGTCCACAACTTCGCAGGCGTCTATACGGCCCTTCATACGTAGCAATCCGTCTCCGTCCAGGTAAGGACTGAGCTTGTACAGCGAGCTATTCTTCGGCAACGGCTTACTTCTCGGTGAATGTTTCGGATCTTTCAGTAGACCGATCTCGGAGGTGAACTCAGCGTCCTGCACCATCTTGAAAATCAACGCTTCTGCTGCCTTCAGCTCCTCCTGTGTTAGCGGACCGGTGACGATAGGTTTCTTCGCCAGTCTCTTACGCAGATTCGCCGGATACCTTCGCACGTATGCCACTCGCCGCAGAAGAACCTTCCACGTTGAGAAGTCCGCCCATCGAAAAACTGCAGGCTGCGCAAAGTGATGGAGCAACCGCGGCCGCATTTCTTCTGTGGTTTTTTCGAACTCCGACGGTTGCGCTGGCCAGTGTTTGCTCGACTTCCACAAGAATTCTGGAGCTCGGAACCACCGACTTGAGGGTGACAGATCCGGCGATTTTTGCCACTTAGTAGCATCGTCGGCGACGTTCAGTTTGGTCGAGATCCAGTTCCACTCCTTCGTCTCCGTCACTTCCAGCAATTCACCGACACGCACTCCTACGAACTGGCTGTAATTTCGGTGGTCTGAATTAAGCCAACAGAGAACGTCCCGAGCATCCGACCAGAAGAACCTTTGCGTGGGCTTGAGCTTGTGGGTCTCCATGATGTCGTTCGCCAAACGAGCTCCGGTTATCGCTGCCTGAAGTTCTAGCTTAGGGATCGACACGAACCGCAATGGAGCTACTCGTGCCTTTGCGCCGACAAGCGCGCATTCCACTACGCCATTCTCTTCAAATCGCAGATACGCAACCGCCGCATATCCGTTTTCCGACGCATCCACGAATACATGAAGCTCGATCACATTCTGCTGTCCGACGCTGGTCTTCATCCGGTAACACCTTGGCACGCTAACATTCTCCACATGTGGCAGAACTAGCAGCCACTTCCTCCATTTCTTCAGCTGTTCGTCCTTGATCTGTTCGTCCCAGTCGACACGACTTCGCCAAATCTCCTGCAGCAGCATTTTCAGGAACATAAGAAAGTTCGCCAGCAGTCCCAGCGGATCGTAGATCATCATCAGCGTGCTCAAGATCTGTCGTTTAGTCGGTACGATGCGACCTTGGAGTAAATCCGCGCTAATGCGTGGCGATACCTTGTAGGTGAACGTATCGGTGGTGGTACACCACCACATGCCAAGAACTTTCTCTGTGCCCATCTCGCTGGAAAGATTCAGGCTTTTCTCGCCGGGCTTCGCTTCTAACTCCTGCAGCACACGTTTTGAGTTCGACAGCCAGTTACGAATCTCGAATCCTGCCTCCGCGTGAACAAAACGAACATCCTTCGCCAGTTTCACAGCATCCTCTTCGGTCTCCTCACTAGACAGCATGTCGTCGACGTAGTGTTCGTTGACTATCGCCTCAGTCGCCCTCGGAAATTGTTCTTGAAACCTTCGCGCGTTGTGATTTTTCACGTATTGCGCGCAGCTTGGCGAACACGTAGCCCCGAACGTCATCACCTTCATCGCGTAGACATCTGGACTTCGGTCTTGCTCGCCGTTACGCCACAGGAATCGCTGGCACTGCTGGTCTTCCTCGTTCACCATCACTTGGCGGAACATTTCCCGAATATCGCCGGTGACGGCAATCCGGAATTCTCGGAAACGACGTAGCACCGATGGAAGAGACGTGAGCTGATCTGGTCCGGTCAGTAGAAAAGAGTTCAGTGACGTTCCTGCCACTTTTGCGGCCGCATCCCATACGATCCGCAGTTTTCCTGGCTTGTTAGGGTTCACCACGGGGAAGATGGGAAGATACCCACACGTGGAAAATGTTCTGATAGCTGGCTTACCGTCAGTTTCTCGATGTACCCGCTGTGTACGTAGTCCTGGATCTTCTGCTTCAGCGCTTCAGCCAGTTGAGGTTCACGCTGCATCCGCTTCTCCAAACATAGCAGCCGCCGCATGGCCATTGACTTGCTGTCCGGAAGTCGGACATCATCATACCGCCACAGCAAACCTGTTTCGTACCGCTTTTCTTTCGAGTGGGTTATCGATACCAGCAGCCGCTCAGCTCGCTCGTCGTCCTTCGATAATAGCGGCTTGATAGGGCTCATTACTCCTTGGCTGTCCAGCGAGAAATAGGCTTTCACGGCGTTGTGAAGCTCGGTGTCGTTCCGCTCACTGCACTGGCACAAGTGGAAGCTGTGGTGTCCCGTGAAGTCCGCCGCTGATTGTGCTGCTGTTGAGCAAGGCCCGAACACTATCCAGCCTCAGACGAGTTCTAGTGGCGATTGGTTCGTTGATTCCTCCTTCTCTGCTATCCAGCGCATGACCCAGGCGAATATTGTCCATTCCAATGAGCATACGCGGCCGGACATTGCGGTAAGAATCAACCGGTAAATCTTTCAGGTGGTGATACCGCTGCGCCAATTCCTCCATCGCGAGGGTTTGTCGTGGTAGAGAGAGACTGTTCACGGTGTGCACCTTGGGAATCCATTGGCTATTCGACTCGTACACTCCGGAAATCGCTAGCGCCAGCATCACAGAATTCGATTCTTGACGCTGATGGTCCGCGGTCCATTCCAAGCACAAGCGGGTACGATTCGCCTTCAAGATCCAGCTCTTTCAGCAAACTGTGTTCCATCATCGTTGCAGATGAGCCGTCGTCCAGGAAGGCGAAGGTGCGTACGGACTTCCCTCTTCCGTGGAGGAGTACCGGGACGTATCGGAAAAGAACTTTGCTGATCTTACTCACATGAGTGTTGCACGTCTCGGTATGCGACGCAGCAACAGTTTGAGGAGTCGACGGTTGAGAGTTCTCCTGTCGCTGGTATCTGGAGTCGTCGTGCAGCAGCTCGTGATGCATGTACGTGCAACCGTTCCTTCCACAGGCTTGCTTTACTGCACAGGCTCCAAAATGTTTCACCAGACACTTCCGGCACAGCTTGCTCTGCTTCAGCGCAGTCCAGCGTGCATTAACACTCATTTCACGGAACGCTTTACACGATCCCACACTACTGCAGCCTCCTTGGCAAATGACGCACTGCTTGCTGGTTGGCTTCGGCGAAATCATCGGCATACTCGTTGGGGTTGATGCCTGGCTTGAGCTGGATTCGTGATGAAAGTACACTTCCTCTTTCCGACTCCGCTTGTCTGGCTTGCCAACGTTCGCACTGATAGACGATGGAACCGTCACTACGCATGCTGCCTCCACTAGCGTACCCAGCCAGGTACTGAAGTCCGCCAGCGTAACCGCTTGCAGTGTTTGTCGATGCTTCGCCCAATCAAGCTTGATAGTTGGCGGCAATCTCTCCACCAGCTCTTGAAGAAGCGCCACGTTGCACAGATGCTCGTTCAAACCGCAGGCCACAATCGTCGCACACATGTTCTGGACTGCTACTCCGAAGTCGATCAGAGTTCCAAGTTTCTCCGTCTTCGGCGCAGGCATTTCCCGAATCTTGCATACTAGCGAGTGGACGATCACCTCCGGGCGACCAAACAGGGTACGTAGCGTGCTGATCACTCCTCCAAGTCCAGCTGGATACAACAGCCTACTCCTTACCACCTCGAGAGCCTTTCCTTTCAGGCTCCGCTGAAGCCGAAGTAGATTCTCCTCGTCGCTGAAACCGCACATTCTGGTGGTGCTTTCATACGTGGCAATAAACAGCGGCCACTCCTCGGGATTGCCAGTGAAGATGGGAAGTTCCTTCGCCACTGCTTGCCGTGCAGCAAGTTGACTCCGGCTAAGCTCGTGTGAACCATTCATCGACGAAAGACCAGAATGATGATTCGGATCAAATGGGTTCGCGTTGACGTTCAAGTTGCTGGAATTTGCTCCCGCTGTGTTGTTGTTGTCAATCTCCATCGCCCTTAATCGTCCTTCAAGGCGCTTCGTCTCCAGTTCCTGTTTCTTCGCCATTTCCTGAAGCTGCTGTTCAATCCGCTCGATCACCTTGCTCACATCTGTCGCCGAACGGCTTTCGCCCCTAACGTGGTAGAATTCGCAATAGGGGGAGCCACAGTTAGTGGAGCAATAAGCTCGGTTCGGATTTCCGCCTCCTTTTCTCCAGCCGGCGTTGAAACTGGTGCTGCAAATCGTTCACTGCGTTCTTCATTTCCTGTTCCTTCTGCGCGAGTAGTTTCTCGTACGACTCCTGCTGCTCCTGGAAATTACGTTGCATCTGCTCGAGCCGCTTCTGGAACTCTGCGAGTTGGTTATTCTGCTGCTCCTGGTTGCCGTTCGATGCCTTGGTCGCTCCACCCAGTTCCGGAACTGTCAGAAGGGCCGGATTGCCCTGAGCTGCCCGCCTTGCTTCGCACGATGTGCAGCTCCAGTCAACTTCTTCGATCCCTTCATCGACGCCCACGCACTTATAGTGGAACCATCCGCCACAGTCATCACAGCACACCATCCGGCTATCGTCCGGTTCTTTGCACCCACCACAACTCACATCCACGCTTGGCACTGCTCCCCGACGATTTGACATATTTACAGCCTCCCTGATCGCGAGTTAAACGAATTTTTTAAAATGTTGCAAGTTGCAACTAAATGAGACGAATTCCGATTCTTTGAACGTATTATTTATTTATGGCGGAGACGACGATAACGACGACGTCGACGGCAATGACGTTAAAAAATTCCTACGATTTTCATTCTACTTCAAATATAGTTTGGTGATGGTATAGATATAAATAAACTTACGTTTAGTGTCTCTAATTTATGTTTCGTTTGATGTTTAGCTTTAAGATCGGTGGTGGGAATGCTAAAAGGTTTTAATTTTAGGTTAGCTTATAGATCTTGTTCACAATTTTTCACAATGCGTTCAAATACCTGATCCGAGCCTTTGTACATTTGTGTGCTTCGTTTAAGTATGTCGTTCGTGTAAACCTGCATGTTTTATGTTACATGTTAGGATAAGTACATAGATTTAAACAATTTTTCACCCACCTGTGCCAATATAATGAAAAATAACTAAACCGACGAAATTTAATCTACGTAATTTAGCTCACACTTTCCGTTTTCTCACTTGCTTTATCTTTTCTTTTTCCTCCGTCGCTCACTGACGTTTCGTTGAAGTGGCGCGCTGACGATAGGGTTACTTTATGGCGGACAAGGGAATTACATCTAGGTACGTACCATCGCCGCTGTTGGATGTGTGGTGCGAAGCAACGAGAAGTTGCGACAGATACTACAAGCTTTGAGATCGAAGATGGCGTCGAAAGAAGAGCAAATGCGAAAAGCAATTGCATGCGGTCGCAATGAAAATCCGGATCTGTCAGTAAGAAAACTTACAAAAAGGTTTGATTTTCCTGCAAACACTGTCCACAACGTTCTTAAATCTTCCGATACACGTTTGACAACAGACAGGAAGGCTAGGAGCGGAACAACAACGGATATTAAGAACCACTAGAAGGACGTGAAGGTGAAGCAAATATTGTAGAAGAGACCAGATCTTTCGGTACGTACTGTGGCTAGAAAAATAAAAATGTCCCCAACTTTCATGCATACTTCCAAGCACCGGCAAGGTAAAAAGTCGTTCAAGCTGAGAACTGTACCAAACCGTAATGATAAACAGAATGTGATGGCTAAAACCCAGTCTCACAAGTTGTATCGCGAATATTTGACGATGTTTTCCTGCTTGACAATGAACGATGAAACTTATGTGCTGGAAGACTTCAAGCAACTTCCCGGAATGTCTAATTATAATGCCATGCATTGGAACGGCGTCGAGGAGCACTTCAGGACGAATAAAAAGGCCAAGTTTCCCAAAAAAATATTTGGTTTGGCCGGCAATATGCAGCTGTGGTCGAACCAGCCAAAGCTCCATCACTACCGGAACGGTAAAAAAGAAAATATACCGTGAAGAATGCCTTAATAAGTGATTGTCACCATTCCTACGCAGCCATGATGCGCCCTTGCTATTCTGGCCTGATTTGGCATCTTGTCACTACGCCAAAGGTGTCTTGGAATGGTATAAAGCGAATGGAGCCCACGTTGTACCGATAGTGGCGAATCTATTGTTGTAACTGCCCGGAGTTGCGACCTATCGAGCGGTATCGGGCTGTCGTCAAGAAAGTACTCTCTCAATATAAACAACAAGCTACAAGTATAGACAAATGTCGAAAATCTTGGACAAAAGCAGCTAAATCGGTTGCTGAGAAGTCTGCACAGACCCTGAGGGCTCGTAGTTTCTTCATGCAGCCCAATAAAGCAACTGTTATTAGTTTTAAGATGATTAATAATGCACAATTAAATGAATAAAAAATGCATGTTGGATTGAACTAACAGAAAATTTATTTTATTCCAAATTTAATCTGTCCAGATTTTGTCGCGAACAAGCCTTATACCGCAAATAGTGAGCAAATCGCCGGAACTGCGCCCAATTGAAAAATATTGGGCAATCGTAAAGAGAAACTTCAAGAGAACTCAAAAAACAGTTGGAAGTGAAAAACAGTTCAAGGCAAATTGGCGTTTTGCATCAAATGAGATGGATATAACAGCGGTAGAAAACTTGATGGAAGGTGTGAAACGTAAAGCCCGACAGTTTGCATTTGGAAAATCGCAAACCTAATCAAATAGTTTTCCTATATTTTGTAGACGATGATCTTCTACAAAAATAAAGATTGATCATTTATGTATCGTATTTACCGTAAGCGATGTCTAACTTTTACAATGGTGAATGAAAAACTAAGAATTAAATACAAATGAAAGTTCAAATTATTTCTAATTATTATATACAGCCGAATTTTCAGCATATTTTGTTCACGGGGTCTTATCTTATTATTAATATGGCGTAATAGATCTCAGAATAGAAAAAAAGATGTACTGAAGGCCGCCAATCCTCTCAATGTTCCCAGTTCCGACCGATAAAGATTTACTGGCGAAGATCACCTCCAATAATGTTGATTACAAAAACAAAGGAGCAGCTGATCAGCATCCTTTTTTTCATATGCCATGGAAAATGTACCGGCAAACTTTCTCATGACAGCCCGACATGGCGTCGAAGTCTTTTTTAAGAAAGCTTGATAAAAGTAGGATTTAAGGAAATTTAAGAAAACTTGTTTCAATGAATTATCGTTTGAAGATTTTTTCATCGCCATCCGAAATTAGTCCATTTTTAATGCATACGTTAAATCACGTAACCCTACTATGTAACACAGTACAATACAGTATCACTGACTACGTTGCTGCTTGATCTAACAATAAAACGATTATCTCATGGTTAATTAAGAACTTTTTCACTTGTTAGGAAGCACTCATAAATTTATAAAGTAGTCTAGGCACTTCATTCGGCCTATGTGCCAAAAATGTCATTCATTCAGCGATAATTATCTGAAAGAACTTCCATGAAATTCTCTGAAGAACTTAAAAGGAATTCTCTGAAGAGCTTCCATGAAGTTCTCTGAAGAACTTACCTGAAGTTTTGTGAACAACTCTAAAGGACTATCTCAATGTTGTCAGAAGGACGAACCAACCAAAAACCCATATTTGGGTAATCAGCCTCTTGTGTGCACTAGCGATAATCATTTATTACATAGTTAACACTCAGACCAGCGCCACACAGTGAAATAATTCTGAACTATGAAGTCGACCGTCTGGAAGACCATGATTACTCCAGTAAATTTCCTGAAAACAATGAATTCATACATGATCTAGACATCAAAATACAGATATTATAAAAAGTTCAACACAAGTTTAACTAGAAATTAGAAGAAAAAAAAAATCCATTTAATTCCAACTACCTTTGCTTATCTTGACAAATACGAGTATTTCGTCTACAATGTGCAGATTTCTTCAGTGTCTCGTACTCGACTAGTTTAACGCCACATAACGGACGAATTCTGATTTAATGTGTACACCATCGAAAAAGCTCTGGCCTTGCGAATATCGTTTTTAAAGATGCCATCATGCAATAAGTCAATAATCTCAAGATGCAGATTATCCAGTAAGTTTACATGCGCACTAGCGCCATGGAGTGAGATAATTCTGAACTGTTGAGTCGAGAGTCTGGTAGTTTTGATCTCAAGGTTCTAGTTCTAATTACCATCAGAAAAACTCAAGATTCGGTAATCAAGTTTAATAAACAAAAGGTCTTTCAAGTCCATGCATTGTAGAGGTGAAAATTAGCATAATCTAATCTCTGAGAAACAATTTTGTACCATCATATTCAGATGCTTGAGAGCATTGACATTTAATTAGTTTTATTATGTAAGTTCCAACTTTAATTTACTAGCATTACATTAACGCGCAATGAAGCACCATTTGTTAAACATTGTATTTAACATGGAATAATCGTTTTAAAATCTATCACGTAAGAGAAGAACATTTAACCTGAAGTTTGTCGTGACGCTTGAAACCGTGCAATATACATTTGATGTTGTTATAAGAACCAAATACAAAGATCATGTAAATTTCAGGCTTGAGAATCTCAGTATTTAGTCTAGTGGATATTTTGTATCGCTTAACAGACTAAGATTCAAACAAATACTAAAATCTGTTGTAAATTTAGCATCCAGAACGTTATTTTGAGTGTGACAGTATTTATTATTTTTAGATTCAAATTATAATTTAACAATACATCAAACAAGGGCTGCATCATTAATTATGAGTACATCTTCGAGGTTCTGTATGAAAAAGACCATGACTTATTTTGGCAGCTGTATAGTGTCAATGTGTAGCTTGCCTTGTAAACAAACGAAAACCTTCAAGGTGGCGACCCCGGCGTACTGGTTAACATCCATACCTCTTTCACCAAAGTCACGAGTTGAAATTCACCCCCGGACAAGTTACGAAAATACCCAAGAGTATTTGATTGACTACGACGGGAGATGAACCAGCCCAGGGCTGATAATTTCGAAAATCAAGAAACTAGACTAGACGAAAACCTTCATTAAAAGTTAAAGTTTTACTTCAAGCGGAACAATGCGAGGTCTTTCGGAAGAAATGCGAAAATCGATTGTGACCGATACTGCATCGATACTGCACTAAAAAGGATTGTGGCCAAGAAAATTAGCAAAAGAAGAAGGTGCTAGTGTCTGAGTGGTCCAAAACGCGATTAACCGGTTTGTTATGCATAACACCTGAAGAACTTACCCGGTTGTGGTAGAAAAGCAGGTGCACCAAACCCAAATTTGGACAAACAAGGTTTGCAAAGTTTTCGAAGGAAAAAGGAAATAGGAAAAGGAGGTATCCATTAGAGATTGCGCAAAAGTGTGGAACGAAGATTGGAATGGTCCAACGCGCAAAGGAACGAAATTCCCTGAAGACGTACCGAAAACAAAAATGTCGAAACGCAGCCAAATTCAGGCGGATTCCGTGAAAACTCGGGCTCGGAAGCTGTACGACGGCGTTCTGAGCAAATGGCATGTGCATTAACATGGATAACGAGACGTACGTCAAATTGGGCTACAAGCCACTTCCATGGGCACAGTTTTACACCGAAAAGCGTGGAGAGGATGTTTCAAATTCGAAAAAATCGATTTTCAGCGAAAAATTTAGAAAAAAAAGGTGTTGGCAAGCAATTTGCCAGTGCGGTATGAACTCGACACCTTTTTCACTACCGCAAATATGAACGCTGAAATGTACCAGCAGGAATACCTGCAGAAACAAATTCTACCACTAATCCTAAAAAACAAAAGTTTGACACTGTTTTGGCCTGATTTGGCAACCTGCCACTATGCGCGTGCCTCCTTGGACTGATATGAAGAGAACAATATCCAATTTGTGGAAAAGGCGATGAATCCTCCAAACTGTCCGCAAATTGTCCCATTGAGAAATTTTGGGCTTTGATGAAAGCAAAGCTGCGGAAGAAGGCTAGAAGAGCAGATGACATAATTAAATTCAAAAAAGACTGGGTAAACGTTAACAAAACCATCGACAGAACGGTTGTGCAAAACCTCATGAGCAACATCAAGAAGAAGGTGCGAGAGCTGGCCAGATCTACGAACAATTGAATGAATACTGATGTAATGGACTTTTTTGATGGTCAATAAACAATGTAAATGAAATTGAGTTGCAAAATAAACAAAACATTTTTAAATAAAGCAATTTTTAGGTGTACTGTACTCATAATTAACGATACAGTCCTTAGAACACATAATTAAGCCAAATTTATCTTTGACCCTTAAAGAACTCACGTGCAAGAAGGATCACATTACTCGTAATATTCATTATTTTTAAGAGTGTACGTAAACTGCATTTAATAATAAATCTAACAAATGAGACGAAATTGCATTCATAATCAGACACAATTTGGTGCTCATAAACCGACATTACATTCTTATCTATCGAAAGTTTTCGATCTTATAACATGAGTTGTGTAGCTTTACGTGATACATATTATCGACCGGCGTACTTATTTTACCCAATTAAATCTATAACTAGTTTTATTTTCTTTTTCAGCTCAAATACTTTATGAGTTATAATGAAACATGTAATCGATCGCTGCATATTAGGCTGAGTCAAGGGACACATACCCTACGTCACGCGTTTCGGAGAAGCAAGAGTTTTGCAAAGAGTATCGAAAACTGTTTACACGCAACATTTAGTCACAATCAAAACTCAACTTCTACTATTGATCAGGGCAACTACGTTGCCGAAATATACTAGGTGGGTGAAGGACTTTTGGGGTCGATTGGTAACTGTTGATGAAACCTAGATCCACTATTACACACCAGCGAACAGAATGAGTGCCCGGCAACGGACTGAGGCGTTTTCTGGAATTGTCATGGCTACCTCGAAAAGAATAAAACTACCAACAGCGAGTATTACTGCTTCCGCATCCATCGTATTCACCCGATTTGGCTCCATCGGCTCGCTTTTCCCAAACCTCAAAAAATAGCTCATAAATGGAAAATTCAGCTCATGCGAGGAAATCATCGACACAGTGGAGGAGTATTCTGCAGACCTTCCATAAAATTACTTTTCGAACGGGATCAAAAAATATATCAAAACAATTCTGAAGGTCTACTAGCCAATTACAAATACCCATAACAATGTCAATAGCTGTTTAGTGTAGCCCTAATGTACAGTTATAGCTATAAGACAAATTTGTAAATATCATTGTAACAAACGGTACACAATTGATTGACGACAAATAAATAGATAACGAAAAAATCCTGTCCACAAATTCCTCGTACGACCAAGAGACTCGCAATCGCAGAAAGTAAGTGTCCCATTTCAGAATAGAATTATGTGACGTTTGTTTTACATAGGTAATCAAACTAAAACAGGATCATTCTTATTTTCGTCATTCATTCCACTTACTCACTCAAGTTGAAAAACAACCTTCATTAGTTTTACGACAATTTCCTAATCTCAAATGATTCTCTCAGTTGATTACTAAGAAGATCGACAGCAGTCCTTGTTTGGCCGAAACGGGCGAAAATTTTACCACAGTCAATCATCACGTCTAATAGTTTCGTATGTATCAGTTCATAGGGTCCTGACGCCCCACAAACAGGAAGTTTATTGACCCATCAACCGGAGGCCACCAAGGATATGCTGGCACCGCTCGTAAAATTTAACTAAACAGGAGATGCTAAATTGATTTCTTTGTATGGAAGTCGAGCGGTGCGGCACCATGGGGAAAAGATTGTTTTAGTACCTTCCTCACACAGTAGCTATGCCTTGTCGGTTATTACGGATCATAAATTTTCCTTCTTCTCCGCTCCATAAGTCCCCATCGGCACCACTCCCAAGTCTTCATGGGTACCAAAGGCGAAAATAATAAACAATAATCTCGTAGTCTGCTGAACGCTGAGTGTGTATTTTTTGTGAGTATCTACATAGGACTGCTTTTCCCAAATGTTGGCACATTTGTGTACACATGCCCGTCTCGTACGGTCGACTATTCTGGCAGTCGAATATTGAGTTATGGGAACTAAAGTAGAGTATGATGCGATAGTCTAAATCCTCGGGAAGCAGAACGAACCGAAGAAAGTGAGTGGCAATAGAGGCAAAATGTAGTCTTCCGCCGCCACCGTAAAGGGACGCGTGTCTGGAGCAAGCGATCTCATCAAATATTTACGACACTTGATGCCAATTTAGAGGTGGATGTTGGTGTTTATGCTGTCGGCGTTGGGGTGGTGACTGGCTCGAATCGTTGATGTTGTGTCGATGTTTTTGCCAACGTTTTATATTGTTTTGTATCTTCCGCCCTTCCCGCAAGTGATGGATTTGTGGCAGGGTAACAATAGAGGCAACGGAAATGAGAAGTTACTCTTTTTTACATTAATCTACAATGCTAAATAATATAAATGAAAATATCAGCTTCGTGAAGCAATTAGCACTGATGCAGAAGTTACTGGATTGCATATACACTTCATGAAAAATCAATACTTCCTTACAAAAAATAGCTCATTATTGAATAAATGAAAACAACCCATATATGTACCTTATCTAAATACCATACAGGAAAAACAAGCATTACCCTTGAAACACTGTGGATTTTTTAATGATTGCCCTAATAAAACAAACCGGTTTCTGCTCTTAGAAACTGGGTTACGGTTTGTTTTAATAAGGTACACAACGGTGTTCCTAGAAACAAAATATGAGAAATTTTTGGTGTAGCATAAATTAGCACTGGACTTAACTTTGATTAAGTTTTGATTTCCCGCGTTCATTTCACATAAAATGATTCTCTATAAGCTTCAGTTTTTGAAATAACCGATATGGTGTTAGGTTCCCCTATAATGTCTTCTTAAAATATTAGACCCGACGACAAGAATGTACATTGCTTCTTGTATGGTGCGTGTTCGTCATGTTTTCTTTCAAATATTGTTTTTTATCAGCACCGCAGCATACACAGATACCGTCCTACATTCACGCGTTGGAGTGTCTGTTCCGACCGACGCACCGAGCGAAGGTAATTAAAATCTTCCGTTTTGCAACTTTCAAACCAGTTAATGAAAAGGCGTGGTGTGAGTGAAATTACGTTGATATATGTTTGCTTTGGGTTTATAGCCTTACGAGGGATTATTCCTTTGGAAGCACTGAAACGTAGAATAACATAATCTAAATTGTAATCAAGGGGCTCAAGAATATGCATGAATGTTTCCTTGGCCATTACACAAACTGAAACCATAAGTCATTCAATGTGTTGTAATTTTATGTTTTCTGCTATCTTCAAGGTGAATGTAGCTAGATTCGAATAATGGCAGATTTTCGTTGCTACTTCGAATTGTTGAAGGCATGCTATTTTGTTCATCGCAAATTTACGTGATTACCTAATCACTTGGTGGTGATTCCACATATGCATCGCGAATCGCAGTACCCCGATTTTTTACATCAAACATTGACAGCGATATCAGTTGTTTTGAAGAAGCGTTGGCGAAAGCAGTAAACACCTCACGGTGGCCCGATAGACCGTTATTATAAAAAATAAATGTCCATCAAAACCAAGTACATAGCTCGATTCTTGGGGTAGTTCTGTCCTTCTGGACCAATTTTAAAAAAAAATCCCTAGAAGGAATCTCGAGAAATCTTAATTTTAGTTTAAAGCTAAAAAAAATCAAAAAAATTCATATTCAAATTAATAAATATCATCAAAATACCTACATGTACGTCCGATAAGTGATCCGAGTCGATTTCAACCAGTTTGTATTTATTACCGTTATTACAATTATAAATATTTACAACTGACTTAACTCACCAAACTGACTTAAGTACGTTTTTTGTATGGCCTAGCATGTGATTTTTTAATTAATTATGAATAAATAATATTTTCTTTTAAAATTGCATTCTTCTACTCATCACTCATCACTCATTCATACTCATCGGTGATCATCAAAGAAGGCTGTTAAACGTAAAAATTTGCCTCTTCTTCAAGCTTCAGCAATTGAATGTTTCGTGTGATAAACGTCAGAAAGCCCAAGTGAAAAAAGTGCGTGTGAAAATGGATCTTCATGAAAAAAAACAGAAATCTGGTTTGCGTATTCTGTCTTTCGAAGGCATCGTCGCTTCGATTGATAACTGAAAGCATAAGAGTTGTTATCCAAAAGTGTCTGCTAGATTTTGAATCCAAACAAAACTTTTATCCGTCGGTCATCTGCGGTAGCAATTTGTGAAACTTGCTACAGAAAATACGGAAAAGGAAAAAGGCACCGTTGCACTCAGTTCACCCGAACGTCAAATTTGAAAAACATGCTGAAAAAAGGAGAGTTCTCGTCGGGGTCGAGTTCTACAGATGCGGCAGTAGCTGACTATATGCGTTCGAAGCCAGAAACACCTGGTAATTTTTTTTTCGAATTTCACCTAATCTTAAAAAAACATATTTTTCAAGATGGCAAATACATTCTGCGTAATCTTCGTGGGAAACCGACTGTATTCAAAAAGGATACCTCTCATCCACGACCTTTCAAGAATCTACGTGCAGATTCTCTGTTTAAAGTCAAAGCATGAGGATGAGGAAAACCTTGGGTAGTTAGTACTTTATTTAGAACAAAGTGTGTGTTATGTAATCTATTCATTATTTAGGTGTGATTAAAAGTATTCGTGCGTCGAGAATAAAGGTCGAACCTGGAGTACGGGAGAAATTGGTGGAAAGAGACCGACAGCTTAAGTATTTGTTTAAAGTAGTACGGTTATCTAGCATCACAGGAAAGGTAGGATCTTCGTCGGATGAGGCTGTTGTATATTGCACTGATGTACCTGAGCTGATGAACAGAATTAAGCGTTCAAGACCAACTGCTGAAGGCGATTTTCTTGTGAAATTTGGAATCGACGGGGGTAGGAGCTTTTCCAAGATCACTTTATCTGTGATTTCCCCACAAACTGAGCATCGGTCTGACAATGACTTCAAGGATGGCGGTGTAAAGAAACTGTTCATCATTGCACTTTCACCAAACCTCGCAGAAAAGTACAAAAATATTTCCCCGATTTGGATAGACTTACTCAAACTGCACGAGCTCGATCATTTGGTTGCCGGGGACCTCAAAATTATAAACATTATAATTGGCATAATGGCGCACTCCTCGAAGAACCTGTGTCCATATTGCATGTTTTTCAAGAGTGAACTTGGCATATCAAATGGCATCTCGAGAACCAAAGGAAGCATCAAGGAAAATGCAAGCTGTGTGCATGCTCCTTTGGTTTCCGGTAACAACGAAGACAAAATTTTGAAGCTTTGCCCACCTCCGCCACTGCACATCACGCTTGGAGTCGTCAATACGATTTTCAAGTTCCTCGAGAAAAAAACACCAGAATGGGTAGATTTGTCGGTGAACGAAGCACAGATGAGACATCAACAAATGGCATACGGGTTCACTGGTAGAAGCTGTCATGCGCTTTTGAAAACTGTCAAATGTTTGGCAGACAATCCCGATCTTTCGGATTACGTCACGGTAAGCTATTCTACTTAATCTTTAACCAATTTCTTAATAATGTTACGATTATCAGGTTCGGAATAATTTCAAAAGCGTGTACGCTAAATGTTTTTCTTTCAAACTTGAACATGGATTTGAAGAAGCAATTGATGGTTTTGCCAGTAGCTGGGAAAAGCTGCAGCTTCCATATACGTCGAAGTGCCATATTTTAAAATATCATGTTCCAGAGTTCTGCAAAGACACCGGAAGAGGTCTTGGTTTACATAATAAGCAAGCGTAGGAGTCCGTTCATTCAGATTTTGACGAGATTTGGCAGCGGTATAGAGCACCTAAATCATTCCAGATTTACAATGATCGGTTACTAAGTGCTGTGATCGACTATAACAGCAATCACATGTTTTAGCTTTCAATAACGTTTATGCTACAATCAATCTCGGTTTACTTTTCTACAATATATGCATCAGCACTGAATTGATATTTTACCTTTCATTCGATCAAGCATAGAAAGCAATACCTAAATCAAACTAGAACCCTCGATCAAACTAGAAGTCAGTTGTAAATATTTATAATTGTAATAACGGTAATGAATACAAACTGGTTGAAATCGACTCCGATCACTTATCGGACGTTCGTGTAGGTATTTTGATGATATTTATTAATTTGAATATGGATTTTTTGATTTTTTTTAGCTTTAAACTAAAATTAAGATTTTTCGTGTTTCCTCCTAGGGATTTTTTTAAAAATTGGCCCAGTAGGATAGAACTACCCCAAGAATCGAGCTATGTACTTGGTTTTGATGGACATTTATTTTTTATAATAACGGTCTATCGGGGCACCTGCAATCGATGGTATGTTCCTCTACGGGGAAAAATCCACTATCGTGGGGAACTTCGTGTCGCTGGGACACAGCAGCTTCGGCATCTACAATATCATTACCTTGCTGAATGAAGAAAAGAGAAGCCTGGTTCCAACTGTCCGACGGTCCTGTGCAATCGGAAAATCCAACAGAAGCTGAAGCGCAAAGCCGAGGGGAAGGTGGCAAGATCCTTCCACACTATGGGTCGGGAGTTCGATGCAAGCGGACAACGCGTCGGAAGCCCAAGTCGGTCCTTTTGGAACAGCAAGCTGAAGTCAAGGTGATTCTCCCAGCTGAAAAATATCTGACAATCAACGGGAACGACTGGCAGAAGATCGGATATCTCACGGACCCCACCATGAAGTAGGGTTGCAATTGCTTGTCCACCCAAAAAGCTCAAATATAAAAAATGACTACATTTTAGAATCTAACTTTTTACAAATTCTACTTTCAGTTTTAGACCCATGAAGCAATGGAAATAATTCACACTGACACAACGGTGACAGATAACAGCCTGAAAGTCAGTTTGTGCCGCCAAATGATTTTTTTATAAAATTTTTAAGATATTTTTTTCAAAAAATTTGATAAAATTTTCTAAAGATTCTACGAAAAGTTCTCAGACATTGGTATAGGTATTCTTTAGTAGTTTCTATAGATATTCATCAGAAGTTTGTAGCCATTCCTCCTAAAATGCCATCTGGTGTTTCTTGTGGCATTTCATTGGCTGTTTTGCAAAACTTTCTTAAGATGATATAATGGGTCAATTATAGAAGTCGAGTCGACCGTAACTCGACAGGCCTTTTTTGCTATTACAGTTGTCGAATTTTGTCGAGTTGGTCGACTCAATCGACTGCTCAAAGACTAGTGACTAATCTGTCTCATTTTGTCGAGAAAGAGTAAGAGTTATTGGCTGAGAAAGATAAAAATTACACTAAACTATTTTTTTGCAGGTTGGTAAATGACTGCGTAAATGAAATGCGTACCACTGGTACTTCACGTACCTGCAGGTTTAAAATAGACTCCATCTAGTGGTCCTTAGCCACTTGTTCAGTAACTCCTATCCCTACCTCCCCGCGGTGCCGACTGGGCTGCGAGCAACCTTAGGGAAGTTCCCGGTGGGAACTTTGGTCGTAGGCTGATAGGAAGGGTGGCTCACAACAGCATCTGTCTCCCATGCTAGGGGTGGCTAATCGATGTCCAAGTGCCAGGAAAGGACTCTAAGCTCAACTGTGCACTATGGTCCACCGGAAAGTAGGGGGTTGTTGTCCGGCCCTGCGAGCCAGCCGTAAAAAAGAATTGCAACGGAAAATCAGCAACAGAATAATACGAACCGAGACCAGCGGCATCGACCCCAGCGAACCAAAAGGACTTACGATTGGAAACTCGGTACGTGGAGCTGCCGATCTTTCAATTTTATTGGGAGCATCCGCATACTCGCTGACCTACTGAAAGACCGCGAGTTCGGCATCGTAGCGCTGCAGGAGGTGTGTTGGACAGGATCCATGGTGCGAACGTTTAGAGGTAATCATACTATCTACCAGAACTGCGGCAACACACACGAGCTGGGAACAGCTTTTATCGTGATGGGCGATACACAGAGCCACGTGATCGGTTGGTGGCAGATCGACAAAAGAATGTGCAGGTTGAGGATCAAGGGCCGATTCTTCAACTTCAGCATAATAAATGTGCACAGCCCTCACTCCGGAAGCACTGATGATGACAAGGACGCATTCTACGCGCAGCTGGAACGTGAGTACGACCGCTGCCCAAGCCATGACGTCAAGATCACCAGGAGACCTTAACGCTCAGGTAGGCCAGGAGGAGGAATTCAGCCCGACGATTGGAAAGTTCAGCGCCCACCAGCTGACGAACGAAAACGGCCTACGACTCATTAATTTTGCCGCCTCCAATAACATGCCCATTCGTAGTACCTTTTTCCAACACAACCTCCCTTATCGGTACACCTAGAGAACACCACAGCAGACGGAATCGCAAATCGACCACGTTCTGATTGAAGGACGGCACTTCGCCGACATTATCGACGTCAGGACCTATCGTGGCGCTAACATCGACTCCGACCACTACCTTGTGATGGTCAAACTGCGTCCGTAACTTTCCGTCATCAACAATGTACGGCATCAGTGACCGCCAGGGTACAACCTTGAGCAACTGAAGCAACCGGATGTCGCCTCAGCATACGCGCAGAATCTTGAGGCAGCGTTGCCAGACGAGCGCGAGCTCGATGTGGCCCCTCTAGAAGACTGCTGGAGTACAGTAAAAGCAGCCATCAACGACGCAGCCGAGAGTACCATCGGGCACGTGGAACGGAGTCGACAGAACGAATGGTTTGACGAGGAGTGCAGAGCGATTCTGGAGGAGAAGAATGCCCGGGCGGTAATGCTGCAAGGAACCCGGCAGAACGTTGAACGTTATAAGCAGAAGCGGTAACAGCAGACCCGCGTCTTTCGGGAGAAAAAAACGCCGCCTGGAAGAAGCGACGTGCGAGGAAATGGAACTGCTGTGCCGTTCCCAAGAAACACGGAAGTTCTACAAGAAGCTCAACGCATCCCGCAACGGCTTCGTGCCGCAAGCCGAAATCTGCAGGGATAAAGATGGGAGCCAACTGACGGACGGACGTGAGGTGATCGAAAGGTGGAAGCAGCACTTCGATGAGCACCTGAATGGCGTGGAGAATGTAGGCATGGGAGACCAAGGCAACGGAGGAAACGACTACGTTAGTGCAGCAGAGGAAGGAAATCTGAGGGAAGTTAAGGATGCCATCCATCAGCGTAAAACCAACAAAGCAGCTGGTAAAGATAGTATCGCAGCTGAACTCATCAAGATGGGCCCAGAAAAGTTGGCCACCTGCTTGCCAGGATCTGGGAAACCGAACAGCTACCGGAGGAGTAGAAGGAAGGGGTTATCTGCCCCATACATAAAAAAGACGATCATTTGTAATGTGAGAACTTCAGAGCTACCACAATTCTGAATATCGCCTATAAAGTGCCATCCCAGATCATATTCCATCGTCTGTCACCTAAAACGAATGAGTTCGTGGGAAGTTATCAAGCCGGTTTCATTGACGGCCGATCGACAACGGACCAGATCTTCACCGTAAGGCAAATCCTCCAGAAATGCCGTGAACACCAGGTCCCAACGCATCACCTGTTCATCGACTTCAAGGTGGCATACGACAGTATCGATCGCACAGAGCTATGGAAAATTATGGACGAAAACGGCTTTCCTAGGAAGTTGACCAGACTCATCAAAGCAACGATGGACGGTGTGCAAAACGGCGTAAGGGTTTCGGGTGAACTATCCAGTTTATTCGAATCTCGTCGGGGACTGCGACAAGGTGACGGACTCTTATGCCTACGATTCAACATCGCTTTGATATCGACTGGATATCGACCTCACATGGGGCGAAAAACAACTTTATTTTCGCCGACTTGGCTACCACATCGATATTCAGCCGCTCCATCTCCTCCAACGATTGCTTCGAGAAGTGGGCCGACGCCAGATCCAGCCAGGACACTGCATTATCGCCCTTATGGTATTTCATGATGAACGACGCAACTTCCCGCAGGCATTTCGTACTATAAATTTCCCCGTTCACGACCAGTCCTGACCGAAAGAAGAGCGGCTTTGACATCCCCTTCTCGCTGATTGTCAGCCACAGCAGCACCTTCTTGGGGAGCTTGGTGTGTGAAATGAACTTCAATTCGGAGCTCACTTCTTTGTGGGTGAAGTAAAATACGTAAAATACCTGCCATGCCAGTCGTTGCCATCCAGGGTGAGATAGGTCTCGTCGTCCATCACCACCGCCACGTCGCGATTCGCCGGGAAAATCGAGTTAACCATCTTAATCAGCCGCTGCCGCTGTGTCATTGACGGCAGCTCCGAAACCAGTGGACGCGACTTCCGCTTACTGACATGTATGTTCATGTTCGCCAGGTACTTTTTCACTGTTTGGCCGGTTGAACCGACCTCCCGGCCAAGCGCTCGCAGCGATGTACCAACTTTTCCCTCGGTACTCCTATTAAGCATCCTTTGAAGCTTCTTGTCACTCAGGGTGGTCAGCCGTCCGGAACCGAGCTTTTTTCGATGCTCTGATTTTTGTCTAATAGTGCCAAGATGTTATAGATGCCGAAACGGGCGTATCCGGCGTCCACAAAGTGCCGCACGATGTCTGTTTTCGACGCTTTGAACGCGCACACTTCTGAACGGAGTTGTTTTTGCCATCACGATTAGAGTTCGACTGATAGAGCTGTCAAATTTTGTCTGCTGACTCATGGGTTACTATAATTGATGCATGGGTAGTTTTGTCAGTGCGAGAGAAGGTAAACACATGAAAAATCAGCAACTTGTGTCCATATTTTTTTAATACAAACGTTATTGAAGTTTTTAACCTTTAAGGCACCATGACTTTACTGGTTAAGTTGAACAGACGATCTCCATTGTCTTGGAGTGACTTAGATTATTTATTTATTTATCGTTCTTCGTCTCGAGTTAAAAAAAAAACACTCAACAGACTGGTTTAATCTAGGCTTTTACAATAAAAAACAGCCAGCGATCTAACGCAGTTATCAAAAGGGTTGTTTGGTCCATACGTAGTTCTGTGGCGACGAACTACAAATAAACTACGGTCGCGATGCTGACGAGAGAGTGCATAAAAGTTGATATTGTGCAACAGCGCCGGGCAATCCACACTGCCTTCGATAAGGTCAAAAACAAATAACATCTGTAGGTTAGTACGTCTGTGCATTAAAGTTTTTAAATCAATCAGTCTACAACGACTTACATAGTCAGGTGGATTTGCTGGTTCATTCCACGGAAGTTGACTAAGAGCATACCGTACAAAATTGCGTTGAACCCTTTCCATCCAGATGATCTGCACTGAGCGATAAGGCGGCCACTCACTAATAGCATACTACATGATGCTACGAACGATCGAACAGTACAGCGCCTTGAGAGTATATATATCGATGAAACCACTTGTATTGCGACGGATAAATCCCAGTAGTTGTGCTTGTATGCTCATTGAACTGAAGTTTCGTATCTACAGTAACCCCTAAGTCACGAATTGCTTAAACACGCGCTGAAGCGCTTCTGAGTTGATGGAGTATTCAAACTTTGTTCGAGATTGCTGCCGGGTGAACGAAATAACATTGCACTTTTTGATATTCGGTTCCATTCCATTCTCAGAGCACCACAACAGAATCTCGTCGATCTCAGCCTGAAGAGCGCAACCGTCGAGATGTGATGATATAACTTTGTAGAATTTTAGATCGTCAGCGTAGAGGAGAAAGCGCGGCTTCCGCCGAGAGCACAAGTCATTCACGAATAATATAAAAATCATTGGTCCCTGAACGCTTGCTTTCGGTGCACCTGACGTGAGGGAGAAGACGCGTGACCGACTACCGTTTTATTTAACGAAAACACTCCGACCAGATAAGTAAGAACGCAACAACTTTGTGATCCAATCAGGAAAGCCCAGAGACTTCAGCTTGTCAATTGCAAGGGTGTGAGGAACCTTGTCGAACGTCTTCGAAAAATCGAAGTATATGCCACCACCTTGGTTGCGATTCTCAATTTCCGTTGATAGGAAATTTACGTAGCACATCAGATTCGTTGTCGTGGATTGCTTCTTAACAAAACCATGTTGAAATTCAGAAATCAGCGGTCGAGATACAGAGTGCGGCAGGAAATAATGCGAAAATTTGGTCTATTTCTTTCAAATCCCATTTTCAACTAATTCAAGGAATAATATCAACATTTTCGAGTGCAGTTTTCTTTATAAAGTCCTATTGAACTAATTTATTCAATGTGTCCTCCATTTTTATTAATAACTACCTCGAGTTGACGCCGAAAGTCAGAGCATGCCAGACATTGACTGCCATGTTCGTGTTATGGTTGACTTCTCAGGGTTTTCACATTAGGGTGTGATGTGTTGCAGGCTCGTGCTTCAACATATGCCCAAATCGAATAATTCAACGGATTAAGATCTTGACTGCTAGGGGCCACAACTCCTTTGCCCAAAACTTCATGTTATCGTTCAACCATTGTTGGGTTCGATTGGACGTGTGACACGGCACTCCCTCCTGCTGTAGGACAACGTTTTGGTCCTAGGAGAAGTTGACCTTCACCCAGTGAAGCACTTGGTCCTTTAAAATACCGATGTACACTTCGGTATTGATTTTAACTCCAGCATAAATGAAAACAGGCGGCATTTTCAAACCATTGGACGCCACCAAGCCAAACATCATGACACCAGCCGGATGTTTGATTTGAAATTTGAATTTCACTTTTTCCGGAATGTCCTGCATTTTCTGCGGTGAAATGAGCCGGTCCGTGAGGCTGTTGGTCACAGCATCGATGCTGAAAAGCTTTTCGTCGGAGAACAGGATTATCATTTTTTCCTTCTTCAACAAGGAAAGCAATCAAGTGGCGTTTCACTCTGGCTCTGGAAGATGCATGCAGGTTCCTTGATGATTCTCCGCATGGATTTCTCCGAAATATTGGCTTCCTTTGCTAGTTTTCTTATGGGGTGCGTTGCGGTTGGGTTGCGAGCAATTTTCGCACGGACCGATTTAATCACGTTCGGCGTGCGTGCAAAGCGCGGAAGTCCGCTGCTTAGGACCATCCTGCAGGGACTTTTTATGCGGTAAACTGTTTCCAAATGGCACCCTACCACCTTAGCAATCTCTTCCGGCTTCTTCTGGGCGAGCAACAAACTGGTGATCACTTCTTTCGCGAACATTTTGACGAATTGGCAATAAAACAAATAGAATGTTTAGATGCAGCACTTGAAAGTAAACATAAACAAATACACTATCGACAGAAATTAGTCACTAGCTACACGAATTAACCCAATACTCAAGTTTGAACATTTTCGCATTATTTTCTGCCGCACCCTGTACAGCGTAAAGGGATTTGTGAACGAATTGCTCGAACACCTTGGTCATACAGCATAAAATCGAAACACCTCTGTAATTTTCATCAGCATATTTGTTACCATCTTTGAAAATCTGAATATTGAGGCTAACTTTCGTGTCGTAGTCAATTTTATAAGTAACACACGTGAAGACAGAATATTTACCAAGCGAATGAAATGTTGATAACAAGAATCGGCGTTGAATTGACTGAGATATGGCAATTTCCTTGAAACAGGTTCTGATATAGGGTCCTGGATGCGGTTAACTTTTAATTTTACTCAAAACATGCCATGTGACTGCTTTATTATAAAGTTAAAATGGGTCCTTGACTATATTGGTCACTCCCGGAACCACCGTAACGTCCCAAAGGGAACCCGTAGTAGAAACCAGTTAAGCATTTATCCCAACACATTACGTGTGGCAGCTCTATCTTCATGATTTTTCATAATTATGATTTTGAAAGACTTGAGAAAGCCATCAATTACGATTGTACCACAAAATATTGACTATAAGGTTCACTGTCTACCCTGATCCAGCATCCTGGTACCTTTGAGGATCAATTGATATAGCTTTGGTTCGGATAAGCAAGCAATAGTTCGATTGAGTATAGACAGTCTCTATACTCGAACATTTTATCTATCCCTTGTAGAACTTTATTCATAGATATTATTTACTGCTAAATGAATCAGAAGGCTCGTAGGTTTTATGAAGGCCAATAGGTTTTATGAAGTTTCTCAAGTGGTCATAACTTCTTTCACTTAAACATTTTCAAAATCTTTATTGTCTTAAAAAGGTTTTATTAACTTGTTTTCACAAACGTCTATAAAGTGGGCAATTTTGTAAAAATTTCGGTGTTGGTAAACAAAACAGCTTTGAATGTAGTTTTATCAACAAAGCCGGGAGGAGTGCTAATCGGCTGGAATAAAACTAAAATTGTTATACATTAATTGTTATGTTATATATTCTCCGTGCGAGGAGTAACGATTATGATGTAGAAGGAGATGTTCGCTCATCACCATGAGGTACCAAGAGTGAACAACAATGTTTTTGGCTAGAATGAAAGATATGAAGAGAAAGTTTTGATAGTTCCGCTAGTGTGCGGCAGGCTTGGAAATATAGCAGATGTTTTTTAGGAAAATTGAGCGAAAAGGGCATGTGTACAGTGGTACTCGAACCAACGACATTTTTGCCTAACATCCCACAACCTACCCCGCAGTGGGATGTTAGGCAAAAATGTCGTTGGTTATGAGTTATAATATAACATGTAAATCAATCGCTGCATACTAGGCTAGCCAAGGGACTCATACCCTACGTCACGCGTTTCGGAAAGAGAGGGGTTTTGCAAAGAGTGTCGACAACTGTTTACACGCAACATTCAGTCACAATCACAACTCAACTTCTACTTTTGATCTCTAGGTGGGGTGAAGGACATTTGGGGTCGATTGGTAACTGTTGATGAAACCTGGATCCACTATTACACACCAGCGAATGAGTGCCAGGCCACGGCCTGAGGCTCAATGGGTCGAAGAGATTTTGGCGTCTGTTTTCTGGGATTGTCATGGCATACTACTCGTGAACTACCTCGAAAAGAATAAAACCACCAACAGAGAGTATTAATTTGCATTATTGGAGCGATTGAAGGTCAAAATCACTGCAAAACGGCCTCACATGGAGAGAAAAAAAATGTTTGTGCAAGACAATGCACAGGCACACAAAAGCATCACAACCACGGTTAAAATCAAGAACTTGGGACTTGCTTCCGCATCCATCGTATTCACCCGATTTGGCTCCATCGGCTTGCTGTTCCCAAACCTCAAAAGATGGCTCATAAATGTAAAATACGGTTCATGCGAGGAAATCATCGACACGGCGGAGGAGTATTCTGCAGACCATCCGGAAAATTACTTTTCTGGACGGGATCAAAAAATATATTAAAACAATTTTGAAAGTCTACTAGCCAATTACAAATACACATTAGAATGTCAATGGCTGTTTAGTGTAGCCCTTATGTACAGTTTTAGCTATAAGACAAATTTGTAAACATCATTGTAACAAACAATACACAATTGATTGACGACAAATAAATAGATAATGAAAGAATCCTGTCAACAAATTCCTCGTACGACCAAGAGCCACGCAATCACAGAAAGTATGTGTCCCATTTCAGAATAGCCTTCTGCGATGTTTGTTTTACATAGGTAATCAAAATAAAACAGGATCATTCTTGTTTTCATCATTCATTCCATTTACTCACTCAAGTTGAAAAACAACCTTCATTAGTTTTACGACAATTTCCTAATCTCAAATGATTCTCTCAGTTGATTACTGTGAAGATCGACAGCAGTCCTTGTTTGGCCGAAACGGGCAAAAATTTTACCACAGTCAATCATCACGTCTAATAGTTTCGTATGTATCAGTTCATAGGGTCCTGACGCCCCACAAACAGGAAGTTTATTGACCCATCAACCGGAGGCCACCAAGGATATGCTGGCACCGCTCGTAAAATTTAACTAAACAGGAGATGCTAAATTGATTTCTTTGTATGGAAGTCGAGCGGTGCGGCACCATGGGGAAAAGATTGTTTTAGTACCTCACACAGTAGCTATGCCTTGTCGGTTATTACGGATCATAAATTTTCCTTCTTCTCCGCTCCATAAGTCCCCATCGGCACCACTCCCAAGTCTTCATGGGTACCAAAGGCGAAAATAATAAACAATAATCTCGTAGTCTGCTGAACGCTGAGTGTGTATTTTTTGTGAGTATCTACATAGGACTGCTTTTCCCAAATGTTGGCACATTTGTGTACACATGCCCGTCTCGTACGGTCGACTATTCTGGCAGTCGAATATTGAGTTATGGGAACTAAAGTAGAGTATGATGCGATAGTCTAAATCCTCGGGAAGGAGAACGAACCGAAGAAAGTGAGTGTCAGTAGAGGCAAAATGTAGTCTTCCGCCGCCGTAAAGGGACGCGTGTCTGGAGCAAGCGATCTCATCAAATATTTACGACACTTGATGCCAATTTAGAGGTGGATGTTGGTGTTTATGCTGTCGGCGTTGGGGTGGTGACTGGCTCGAATCGTTGATGTTGTGTCGATGTTTTTGCCAACGTTTTATATTGTTTTGTATCTTCCGCCCTTCCCGCAAGTGATGGATTTGTGGCAGGGTAACAATAGAGGCAACGGAAATGAGAAGTTACTCTTTTTAACATTAATCTACACTGCTAAATAATATAAATGAAAATATCAGCTTCGTGAAGCAATTAGCACTGATGCAGAAGTTACTGGATTGCATATACACTTCATGAAAAATCAATACTTCCTTACAAAAAATAGCTCATTATTGAATAAATGAAAACAACCCATTTATGTACCTTATCTAAATACCATACAGGAAAAACAAGCATTACCCTTGAAACACTGTGGATTTTTTAATGATTGTCCTAATAAAACAAACCGGTTTCTGCTCTTAGAAACTGGGTTACGGTTTGTTTTAATAAGGTACACAACGGTGTTCCTAGAAACAAAATATGAGAAATTTTTGGTGTAGCATAAATTAGCACTGGACTTAACTTTGATTAAGTTTTGATTTCCCGCGTTCATTTCACATAAAATGATTCTCTATAAGCTTCAGTTTTTGAAATAACCGATATGGTGTTAGGTTCCCCTATAATGTCTTCTTAAAATATTAGACCCGACGACAAGAATGTACATTGCTTCTTGTATGGTGCGTGTTCGTCATGTTTTCTTTCAAATATTGTTTTTTTATCAGCACCGCAGCATACACAGATACCGTCCTACATTCACGCGTTGGAGTGTCTGTTCCGACCGACGCACCGAGCGAAGGTAATCTTCCGTTTTGCAACTTTCAAACCAGTTAATGAAAAGGCGTGGTGTGAGTGAAATTACGTTGATATATGTTTGCTTTGGGTTTATAGCCTTACGAGGGATTATTCCTTTGGAAGCACTGAAACGTAGAATAACATAATCTAAATTGTAATCAAGGGGGCTCAAGAATATGCATGAATGTTTCCTTGGCCATTACACAAACTGAAACCATAAGTCATTCAATGTGTTGTAATTTTATGTTTTCTGCTATCTTCAAGGTGAATGTAGCTAGATTCGAATAATGGCAGATTTTCGTTGCTACTTCGAATTGTTGAAGGCATGCTATTTTGTTCATCGCAAATTTACGTGATTACCTAATCACTGGTGGTGATTCCAACTATGCATCGCGAATCGCAGTACCCCGATTTTTTACATCAAACATTGACAGCGATATCAGTTGTTTTGAAGAAGCGTTGGCGAAAGCAGTAAACACCTCACGGTGGCCCGATAGACCGTTATTATAAAAATAAATGTCCATCAAAACCAAGTACATAGCTCGATTCTTGGGGTAGTTCTGTCCTACTGGACCAATTTTTAAAAAAATCCCTAGAAGGAATCTCGAGAAATCTTAATTTTAGTTTAAAGCTAAAAAAAATCAAAAAATTCATATTCAAATTAATAAATATCATCAAAATACCTACATGTACGTCCGATAAGTGATCCGAGTCGATTTCAACCCGTTTGTATTTATTACCGTTATTACAATTATAAATATTTACAACTGACTTAACTCACCAAACTGACTTAAGTACGTTTTTTGTATGGTCTAGCATGTGATTTTTAATTAATTATGAATAAATAATATTTTCTTTTAAAATTGCATTCTTCTACTCATCACTCATCACTCATTCATACTCATCGGTGATCATCAAAGAAGGCTGTTAAACGTAAAAATTTGCCTCTTCTTCAAGCTTCAGCAATTGAATGTTTCGTGTGATAAACGTCAGAAAGCCCAAGTGAAAAAGTGCGTGTGAAAATGGATCTTCATGAAAAAAAACAGAAATCTGGTTTGCGTATTCTGTCTATCGAAGGCATCGTCGCTTCGATTGATAACTGAAAGCATAAGAGTTGTTATCCAAAAGTGTCTGCTAGATTTTGAATCCAAACAAAACTTTTATCCGTCGGTCATCTGCGGTAGCAATTTGTGAAACTTGCTACAGAAAATACGGAAAAGGAAAAAGGCACCGTTGCACTCAGTTCACCCGAACGTCAAATTTGAAAAACATGCTGAAAAAAGGAGAGTTCTCGTCGGGGTCGAGTTCTACAGATGCGGCAGTAGCTGACTATATGCGTTCGAAGCCAGAAACACCTGGTAATTTTTTTTTCGAATTTCACCTAATCTTAAAAAAACATATTTTTCAAGATGGCAAATACATTCTGCGTAATCTTCGTGGGAAACCGACTGTATTCAAAAGGATACATCTCATCCACGACCTTTCAAGAATCTACGTGCAGATTCTCTGTTTAAAGTCAAAGCATGAGGATGAGGAAAACCTTGGGTAGTTAGTACTTTATTTAGAACAAAGTGTGTGTTATGTAATCTATTCATTATTTAGGTGTGATTAAAAGTATTCGTGCGTCGAGAATAAAGGTCGAACCTGGAGTACGGGAGAAATTGGTGGAAAGAGACCGACAGCTTAAGTATTTGTTTAAAGTAGTACGGTTATCTAGCATCACAGGAAAGGTAGGATCTTCGTCGGATGAGGCTGTTGTATATTGCACTGATGTACCTGAGCTGATGAACAGAATTAAGCGTTCAAGACCAACTGCTGAAGGCGATTTTCTTGTGAAATTTGGAATCGACAGGGGTAGGAGCTTTTCCAAGATCACTTTATCTGTGATTTCCCCACAAACTGAGCATCGGTCTGACAATGACTTCAAGGATGGCGGTGTAAAGAAACTGTTCATCATTGCACTTTCACCAAACCTCGCAGAAAAGTACAAAATATTTCCCCGATTTGGATAGACTTACTCAAACTGCACGAGCTCGATCATTTGGTTGCCGGGGACCTCAAAATTATAAACATTATAATTGGCATAATGGCGCACTCCTCGAAGAACCTGTGTCCATATTGCATGTTTTTCAAGAGTGAACTTGGCATATCAAATGGCATCTCGAGAACCAAAGGAAGCATCAAGGAAAATGCAAGCTGTGTGCATGCTCCTTTGGTTTCCGGTAACAACGAAGACAAAATTTTGAAGCTTTGCCCACCTCCGCCACTGCACATCACGCTTGGAGTCGTCAATACGATTTTCAAGTTCCTCGAGAAAAAAACACCAGAATGGGTAGATTTGTCGGTGAACGAAGCACAGATGAGACATCAACAAATGGCATACGGGTTCACTGGTAGAAGCTGTCATGCGCTTTTGAAAACTGTCAAATGTTTGGCAGACAATCCCGATCTTTCGGATTACGTCACGGTAAGCTATTCTACTTAATCTTTAACCAATTTCTTAATAATGTTACGATTATCAGGTTCGGAATAATTTCAAAAGCGTGTACGCTAAATGTTTTTCTTTCAAACTTGAACATGGATTTGAAGAAGCAATTGATGGTTTTGCCAGTAGCTGGGAAAAGCTGCAGCTTCCATATACGTCGAAGTGCCATATTTTAAAATATCATGTTCCAGAGTTCTGCAAAGACACCGGAAGAGGTCTTGGTTTACATAATGAGCAAGCTTAGGAGTCCGTTCATTCGGATTTTGACGAGATTTGGCAGCGGTATAGAGCACCTAAATCATTCCAGATTTACAATGATCGGTTACTAAGTGCTGTGATCGACTATAACAGCAATCACATGTTTTAGCTTTCAATAACGTTTATGCTACAATCAATCTCGGTTTACTTTTCTACAATATATGCATCAGCACTGAATTGATATTTTACCTTTCATTCGATCAAGCATAGAAAGCAATACCTAAATCAAACTAGAACCCTCGATCAAACTAGAAGTCAGTTGTAAATATTTATAATTGTAATAACGGTAATGAATACAAACTGGTTGAAATCGACTCCGATCACTTATCGGACGTTCGTGTAGGTATTTTGATGATATTTATTAATTTGAATATGGATTTTTTGATTTTTTTAGCTTTAAACTAAAAATTAAGATTTTTCGTGTTTCCTCCTAGGGATTTTTTAAAAATTGGCCCAGTAGGATAGAACTACCCCAAGAATCGAGCTATGTACTTGGTTTTGATGGACATTTATTTTTATAATAACGGTCTATCAGGGCACCTGCAATCGATGGTATGTTCCTCTACGGGAAAAAATCCACTATCGTGGGGAACTTCGTGTCGCTGGGACACAGCAGCTTCGGCATCTACAATATCATTACCTTGCTGAATGAAGAAAAGAGAAGCCTGGTTCCAACTGTCCGACGGTCCTGTGCAATCGGAAAATCCAACAGAAGCTGAAGCGCAAAGCCGAGGGGAAGGTGGCAAGATCCTTCCACACTATGGGTCGGGAGTTCGATGCAAGCGGACAACGCGTCGGAAGCCTAAGTCGGTCCTTTTGGAACAGCAAGCTGAAGTCAAGGTGATTCTCCCAGCTGAAAAATATCTGACAATCAACGGGAACGACTGGCAGAAGATCGGATATCTCACGGACCCCACCATGAAGTAGGGTTGCAATTGCTTGTCCACCCAAAAAGCTCAAATATAAAAATGACTACATTTTAGAATCTAACTTTTACAAATTCTACTTTCAGTTTTAGACCCATGAAGCAATGGAAATAATTCACACTGACACAACGGTGACAGATAACAGCCTGAAAGTCAGTTTGTGCCGCCAAATGATTTTTTTATAAAATTTTTAAGATATTTTTTTCAAAAAATTTGATAAAATTTTCTAAAGATTCTACGAAAAGTTCTCAGACATTGGTATAGGTATTCTTTAGTAGTTTCTATAGATATTCATCAGAAGTTTGTAGCCATTCCTCCTAAAATGCCATCTGGTGTTTCTTGTGGCATTTCATTGGCTGTTTTGCAAAACTTTCTTAAGATGATATAATGGGTCAATTATAGAAGTCGAGTCGACCGTAACTCGACAGGCCTTTTTGCTATTACAGTTGTCGAATTTTGTCGAGTTGGTCGACTCAATCGACTGCTCAAAGACTAGTGACTAATCTGTCTCATTTTGTCGAGAAAGAGTAAGAGTTATTGGCTGAGAAAGATAAAAATTACACTAAACTATTTTTTGCAGGTTGGTAAATGACTGCGTAAATGAAATGCGTACCACTGGTACTTCACGTACCTGCAGGTTTAAAATAGACTCCATCTAGTGGTCCTTAGCCACTTGTTCAGTAACTCCTATCCCTACCTCCCGCGGTGCCGACTGGGCTGCGAGCAACCATTAGGAAGTTCCCGGTGGGAACTTTGGTCGTAGGCTGATAGGAAGGGTGGCTCACAACAGCATCTGTCTCCCATGCTGGGGTGGCTAATCGATGTCAAGTGCCAGGAAAGGACTCATAAGCTCAACTGTGCACTATGGTCCACCGGAAAGTAGGGGTTGTTGTCCGGCCACTGCGAGCCAGCCGTAAAAAGAATTGCAACGGAAAATCAGCAACAGAATAATACGAACCGAGACCAGCGGCATCGACCCCAGCGAACCAAAAGGACTTACGATTGGAAACTCGGTACGTGGAGCTGCCGATCTTTCAATTTTATTGGGAGCATCCGCATACTCGCTGACCTACTGAAAGACCGCGAGTTCGGCATCGTAGCGCTGCAGGAGGTGTGTTGGACAGGATCCATGGTGCGAACGTTTAGAGGTAATCATACTATCTACCAGAACTGCGGCAACACGCACGAGCTGGGAACAGCTTTTATCGTGATGGGCGATACACAGAGCCACGTGATCGGTTGGTGGCAGATCGACAAAAGAATGTGCAGGTTGAGGATCAAGGGCCGATTCTTCAACTTCAGCATAATAAATGTGCACAGCCCTCACTCCGGAAGCACTGATGATGACAAGGACGCATTCTACGCGCAGCTGGAACGTGAGTACGACCGCTGCCCAAGCCATGACGTCAAGATCACCAGGAGACCTTAACGCTCAGGTAGGCCAGGAGGAGGAATTCAGCCCGACGATTGGAAAGTTCAGCGCCCACCAGCTGACGAACGAAAACGGCCTACGACTCATTAATTTTGCCGCCTCCAATAACATGCCCATTCGTAGTACCTTTTTCCAACACAACCTCCCTTATCGGTACACCTAGAGAACACCACAGCAGACGGAATCGCAAATCGACCACGTTCTGATTGAAGGACGGCACTTCGCCGACATTATCGACGTCAGGACCTATCGTGGCGCTAACATCGACTCCGACCACTACCTTGTGATGGTCAAACTGCGTCCGTAACTTTCCGTCATCAACAATGTACGGCATCAGTGACCGCCAGGGTACAACCTTGAGCAACTGAAGCAACCGGATGTCGCCTCAGCATACGCGCAGAATCTTGAGGCAGCGTTGCCAGACGAGGGCGAGCTCGATGTGGCCCCTCTAGAAGACTGCTGGAGTACAGTAAAAGCAGCCATCAACGACGCAGCCGAGGTACCATCGGGCACGTGGAACGGAGTCGACAGAACGAATGGTTTGACGAGGAGTGCAGAGCGATTCTGGAGGAGAAGAATGCCCGGGCGGTAATGCTGCAAGGAACCCGGCAGAGCGTTGAACGTTATAAGCAGAAGCGGTAACAGCAGACCCGCGTGTTTCTGGAGAAAAAACGCCGCCTGGAAGAAGCGACGTGCGAGGAAATGGAACTGCTGTGCCGTTCCCAAAAACACGGAAGTTCTGAAGCTCACGTCCCGCAACGGCGTGCCGCAAGCCGAAATCTGCAGGATAAAGATGGAGCCAACTGACGGATTGACGAAAGGTGAAGCAGCACTGATGAGCACCTGAATGGCGTGGAGAATGTAGGCATGGGAGACCAAGGCAACGGAGGAAACGACTACGTTAGTGCAGCAGAGGAGGGAAATCTGAGGGAAGTTAAGAATGTCATCCACCAGCGAAAAACCAACAAAGCAGCTGGTAAAGATGGTATCGCAGCTGAACTCTTTAAGATGGGCCTAGAAAAGTTGGCCACCTGCTTGCCAGGATCTGGGAAACCGAACAGCTACCGGAGGAGTGGAAGGAAGGAGTTATCTGCCCCATACATAAAAAAAGGCTATCATTTGTAATGTGAGAACTTCAGAGCTACCACAATTCTGAATATCGCCTATAAAGTGCCATCCCAGATCATATTCCATCGTCTGTCACCTAAAACGAATGAGTTCGTGGGAAGTTATCAAGCCGGTTTCATTGACGGCCGATCGACAACGGACCAGATCTTCACCGTAAGGCAAATCCTCCAGAAATGCCGTGAACACCAGGTCCCAACGCATCACCTGTTCATCGACTTCAAGGTGGCATACGACAGTATCGATCGCACAGAGCTATGGAAAATTATGGACGAAAACGGCTTTCCTAGGAAGTTGACCAGACTCATCAAAGCAACGATGGACGGTGTGCAAAACGGCGTAAGGGTTTCGGGTGAACTATCCAGTTTATTCGAATCTCGTCGGGGACTGCGACAAGGTGACGGACTCTTATGCCTACGATTCAACATCGCTTTGGGAGGTGTAAGGCGACGAGCCGGGGTACGATTTTCACGAAATCTGGTCAATTTTTGTGCTTTGCGAACGACATGGACATTATCGCAAGAACATTTGGAACGGTGGCAGAGCTGTACACCCGCCTGAAACGCGAAGCAGCATAGGTCGGGCTGGTTGTGAATGCGTTGAAAACAAAGTACATGCTGGTTGGCGGAACCGAACACGACCGGATCCGCCTAGGAAGTAATGCCACGATAGACGAGGATACCTTCGAGGTGGTGGAGGAATTGGTGTACCTCGGATCCTTACTGACGGCTGACAACAATACGAGTTGTGAAATTCGAAGGCGCATCATCAGGGGAAGTCGTGCCTACTACGGGCTCCAGAAGAAATTGCGGTCTAAAAAGATTCACCCCCGCACCAAATGCACCATGTACAAAACGCTAATAAGACCGGTGGTCCTCTACGGGCACGAGACATGGGCCATGCTCGAGGAGGACCTGCAAGCACTCGGAGTTTTCGAGCGACGCGTGCTAAGGACGATCTTCGGCGGTGTGCAGGATAACGGTGTGTGGAGGCAAAGGATGAACCACGAGCTCGCTGCACTCTACGGCGAACCCAGCATCCAGAAGGTGGTCAAAGCCGGAAGGATACGGTGGGCAGGGCATGTTGCAAGAATGCCGGACAACAACCCTGCAAAGTTGGTGTTCGCTACTGATCCGGTGGGCGTGGAGCGCAGAGAGCACGATGGGCGAACCAGGTGGAGCGTAATCTGGCGAGCATTGGGCGTGACCGAGGTTCGAAAGCGGCAGCCGCAAACCGAGTATTGTGGCGGACTATTGTTGATTATGTCTTATCCTAAATTTGATGTTGAACAAATAAATGTATGTATGTATTCATTTGCAGGTAATTAACAGAAACATAATTTACTTATAGCAAAAAATGTCTAATCCTATTAAAAACAAAACAAGTTACCGACAGTTCGACTGGCTCATCGAACTGATTAAAATTAAGGTGGACATCGCCAGAAGCTTTTGTGGTGCCGCCAGAAGCTGACCAAGAGCTCGATTCATGAGGACCACCAATGCCCCTTGGGTCGGAATAACGAAAAGTAAATTTTATTTTCTTGTTTGAATATTAATTCTTTTGTGATCCTTGTCATTGCAGAGGTTTGCAGAGGTTTTCAGAAAATCAAGATAGAACTTCCCAGATGTTCAGGAAGAAACTTCCGAATTTCAAGAAACTAACCAATAATTTCTCAAAAATCAATAACAGTTTCCACAAAGATCAGGACGATACGTCTTATAAATTCAAAAGAGAACTTCTCTGAAGTTCAGGAAAGGACTTTCCAGAAGATTCAGAAGAAATTTCCCAAAATTTTAGTTAGAACTTCCCAAAAGTGCTAAAAAGATTTCCAGAAGTTTAAAAGTGAAAATTTCAGAATATCAGAATATGATTTTAAAAGTTCAGACGAGGACTTCTCAATAGTTCAGGAAGAAACTACCAACAAATTTAAGAGTATTTTTCTAGAAATTCTGAAGTAGACTTTCTCAAAAATTCAATACAATTTTCTCGGAGTTCAAATGGGACTCATAAGAAAATTTGAAAAAATAAGCTCATAAGTTCAAAAAATATTAGGCTTAGGCGTTCAAAATCTATCTATCTATCTATCTATATATATAAAAATGGATTTCTGTCTGTCTGTCTGTCTGTCTGTCTGTCTGTCTGTCTGAACCTCATACGCTCAAAAACTACTGAACTGCGATCAGCGTGAAATTATGTATGGAGAAGGTTTTGGGGCCGGGAAAGGTTCTTATGATGGTTTGAGACCCTGCCTTCTCTGGCAAGGGGGCTCCCATACAAATGAAGCACAAATTTCTGCATAACTCGAGAACTAATCAAGCAAATGGAACCAAATTTGGCAAGTGGGGTTTTCTAGGACAATTTTTTTTTCTATGGTGGTTTGAGACCCTCCTCTCCTAGAAGGGTGCTGTCACACAAATGAAACAAAATTCAACTTCATAACTCTAGATCTAATCAACAAATGGAACCAAATTTGGCATGCGGGGATTTTAAAGGCAATGATTGTTTCTACGATAGTATGAGACCCTTCCCTCTCTCTTTGGTAGGGGTCCCATATAAATGAAACAAAAGTTTCTATATACCTCGAGAACTAATCAAATGGAACCAAATTTGGCAGGTAGGGAGATTTTTGAAGGCAAGAAATATTTCTAAGGTGACTCGACACTCCTCCGCCCTCTGTAAGAGGGGGGCTCTCATACAAATGAAACACACATTTGTGCATAACTGAGAACTAATCAAGCATATGGAACCAAATTTGGCATGTGAAGGTTTTTGGAGGAGCGAAATGTTTCCATAGAGGTTTGAGACTCCTCTGCCATCTGAAGGGGCCAAAGAGGGGGGGGTCCAAAACAAATGAAACACAAATTTCTGAATAACTCGAGAACTTATCAAGTTAATGGAACCAAACTTGAGTGTGGAGTTTTTCAAAGCAAAAATATTTCTATTGTTGTTTGGGAGACTCCTCCGGTCTCCGTACTAAAAGAGGGTTCAGAAACAACACGAATTTCTGCACAACTCGAGAACAAATCCAGCAAATGGAACCAAATTCTGCATCTGGAGGTTTTTGAAGGAAATAAATGTTTCTAAGGTAGTTTGAGACCCTCTTGCCTTCTAAAAGGGGAGACTCCCACAAAAATGAAACATAATTTTTAGCATAACTCGAAAGCCAATGAAGCAAATGAAACCAAATTTGGTATGTGGAGGTTTTTGGAGGCTAGAAATGTTTCTATGGCAGTTCAATCAATACCCTCCCCATTTGAAGGGGGAGGGTCTTCCATACAGATAAACTGGCAAATTTCTGCATAACTCTCAGAAATAATCAAGGAAATGAAACCACATTAAGCAAAATGGGGGCTTTTGGAGGCTAGATTTCTATAATCATACAAAATGAATTTCTGTCTGTCTGTCTGTCTGTAAGACCCTATAGACCTCGGAAGTTCTGTATGAAGGGGTTTTTGGGGCTGGGGAAGGTTCTTGGTGATTAATTGAGACACCTATTTTCTCGGAAGGGGGCTCTCATATAAATGACACACAAGTTTCTCCATAACTCGAGAACTAATCAGTAAATCGAATCAAATTTGCTCATGTGAGGAGTTTTGAAGACAGAAGGTTTCTATGGTGGTTCAAGACCCTCCTCTTTCTGGAGAGAGGAGGGTGCTTTCATACAAATGAAACCTCAAATTTGTGTATAACTCGAGAACTAATCAAGCAAATGGAACCAAATTTGGCATGTGGGGGTTTTGAAGGCAATGATTGAATGCTGTTTCGAGAAACCACCTCTTTGAAGGGAGGACTCTATAAAATGAAACACAAATTCTACCAAAAATGAGAATTATCCAGGTTACTTAAACACAAAACGTGTATTTGTCGGATAAGTAGAGAAGTTTTGATAGAAGTTTGAACCCCTGCTTTTTCAAAAAACAGCTCATTTTATTTCATTTAGTTGCAAGCGTAGCAGCGCACGCACTGGGTTTTTGCTAGTATATAATAAAACACTTGTCCGTAGCTTGATGAAAAATATTCGACCGAAAATTTGCAAATTCGTGAAAGAATAATATCAAATTCATCCGGTCCTCCAATCTATTTGTTGTTTTCTGTAACAAAATCGATTTGTTTTATTAATGAAGCAGACTTTGCATGAAATACCAGATGAGCTTTCAACAGAACAAAGCAACAAATTTTCTCGAAAACAATACAAAATCTACTGAATTTTATTGAAAAAATAAGATGCATTTCTCTGGTGCTGATCGTTGCATGCATGTATAACAGATCCGTTTACCGACTCGAAATGAATGTTGAATTGTTTTTAATGTTTCTGATTTGGGATTGAATCCTGTCTGTTTGGAAAGAGCAATAACATAAGACGTGGTCTATCTACTAGGCCATGATGACTCTTTAGAACTTGCGTGGTTAATGAATAAATAAATTACTATACAATCTTCTATTTTAAGGTTTTTAATCTTTAACTTTTATTTCTAGGTAAACAAATGACTTTAGCAGTATCATCATGTTTGGACACGATAAAAGAGGAGCAGCGATTGGCTGGTCCGCACGAAATTCATGCATTTATGTATTGAACGAATATGGAGGAGTATTGCTGATGAGCAAGCAATACGAATGAATCCTCGAAAGTGTGAGCTGTTTAGTGGATCACCTGTAACTAGAAAATGAGAAAGAATAATAGTAATTTTTATTTAATTCCAACTACCCTAATTGCTTATCTTGACAGACACGCGTATTTCGTCTACAATGTGCAGACTTCTTCAGTTTCGTATACTAATACTCAACTACGACCAGTTGAGTATTAGTACACGAACAAGTCTGCACATTGTACACGGAAATCGCGTACCTGTCAAGATAAACAATAAAGGTAGTTGGAACTCAATGGAAATAACTAATTTTTTTTGCCTGTTGAAGTGGCAGATTTGTCCGTGCTTCGACCTACCCCGCAGTGGGATGTTTGGCAAAAGTTGACGTCTTTGGTTCGAGGACCACTGTACACATGCTTTCGCTCAATTTAAAAAAAAAACATCTGTTCTATTTCCAACCTGCCGCACACTGACGGAACTTTCAACACTTTCTCTCCATATCTTTCATTCAAGCCAAAACATTAATGTTCACTCTTGATGCCTCATGGTGATCAGCGAACATCTCCTTCTTCTTCTTTAGCATTTAAAGCTTATTGCTTTCACAATAAGCATATTGCTTGCTCTCAACTTAGTGTTCTAAATGCACTTCCACAGTTATTAATTGAGAGCTTTCGATGCCAGGTACTATTTTTGCATTAGTATGATTGTGCGGCAAGTACAGTCGCTATGCCCAGGGAGTCGAGAAATTTTCCTTAACGAAAAATTCCTAGACCAGACCGGGAGTCGAACCCAGCCCCTCCAGCATGGTGTTGCTTTGTAGCTGCGCTTTTATCGACTAAGCTAAGGGAGGACCCCTTAGCTTAGTCGATAAAAGCACATCTCCTTTTACATACTAATATTTCTTATCATTTTCTAGTTAGCAATGTTTTTTACAAATGATGACAAATGGGTTTTAGCTGTGAAGTTTTATGTTTTCAGTGTAAACTTTCAAACTATAAAGTATATTTTGAGGCACATCATCATCTTGGAAAGCTTATGCAAGAAAAGCATGCCAGTGTAAAAATGGTAACCGCCTTGTGAAATTGCAACACTTAACACTCGTACTTTCATAACTCGAATATTTCAATTTTTTTTTTTGCATTAATCAATTGAAAACCATCAATTCCATTATCAAAATAAACATTAATTATTGACTTTGAACTCCCAAACAGACTCTCGAAAATCTATAACGCGAGAAGGATAATGGTCTCCAGTTCATTAATCATAAATCACCACAACCAACACAATCGGTGCCCTTTCAACATACCAACATTAAAACCAACCCTCACTCTTCAGTGCCACAAAATGATTATTGGAGAGTAAATAATAGAGTTTTCAAACATACTTCCTGCCTAATGCCGATCCAACGTCTAGAATCCAACATATTGACCATAGTAATACATCAAACGGTTGACGTAGTCGTGTGATATACACAACCTCGCTGATTTTTCCCCAAAATGGCAAAATAATAATATGAATAAATGACAGAAACAACGTGAGGAGAAGGTGTAATTATTTAGTATCCAAAAATTAAGCTCTCGCCACCAATTTGTGACGTGCATTTCGTTTGAAGCGGTAAGGTTCGATTCCAGAGTAGCCGGATGGTTTCCATTGCCGAGAAATTCAATGGAAAACGTTTTTCGCGGAAGAATAATTCCTCAAGCGATCCATAGAAACAAACAAAAAGTATACGGCTCCATTTCTCAAAAGTAAGTAGTACGCTCTACCAAAGTTTCACCTTCCCTAGATGACCACGGCATGTTTCGCTGGCATGTAAAAGCAGTCGACTGCAGGTTTATTGACACAGATGCTGTATAAAGAAGCAAAAAGCTACCTTCCGGTGAGTGCGGGTGGTACGGAGAGTATGATAAACCATTTTTTTTAGATAAAAGCAAATCAAATCAAAAACTAGGTAAAAGATAAAAAAAACGGAAGTAATAAACGCAGAAACACTTAAGACCACAAAATAAACCAAGATCAGTTTACTTTTTATTTATTTTTTATACGAAGGTTTACTGGCGGGACTTTGAATAGAGTAAAAACCTCTACGCCAGGCCTTTGATGATATCGTTGTGTAAATCCTGTTGAATCATTTTGCCAGCCATACACATGTCGTCCAAGAGGACGCTGTTGAGAATTTTGAGTCCTTTCGTTTGTTTGTTTTTTAATTGTCCTTCCATTTTTTTTTGCATGTTTTATACGGCGTTTCGTAATTTGTTTTAGTCTTTTGTAGTTCAGTCCGACAAGTTTATCATTTATGTGCTATGGGAGTCTTTCGATACAGTTTTTTCCAACTAAAATTAAGAAGTTATTATATTGTTACTTATGCGTTAGAATCCTTTTTAAAGCATTTCACTAGCCGTGCAACGATCGTGTCGTCCAAGTTCCAAGTTTGCTTCTACTTTCTCTTTGTCTTATTGTTATTTAGTTTGTCAGTGTGTTTTCTTCAGTATTTTGTAGTTTAGTTCGTCATTTATGTGCTGCGAAAGTCTTTTGAGCAATTTTTTCGAATCAAAAATAAATTGTCATTATGTCGTTGAAATATTTGTATACTACAGGTTTTAGTAATGTCTGATGTAACAAGTCTCAGTAGTCCCAACAGTATAATTTTTATAGTTTACTTAAGGGACTCATGAGAGAGAAGTTTCTTTAAAAGAGTTTGAGAGGTCGTCGCGCCTTTTTATGTTATTTAATAAGAAGGTCGCAAGGGGACATTTTGTAACTTCTTCAATCGTTTATAATTTAGTTAATAGCTGTCTAGTTCTTATGTGCTCTGAAATTCATCGATGCATACTTCGTCTTACTTCGTTTGATAAACCTATCACTTTGTCCGCCTTAGTTGTATATAGTTCTATTGTAGAAAACTTTACGTTAATTGCTCGAGTCTTGATCAGCTATAAGATTCAATTTTCGGTGGCAAAGTAAAGTTTTATCACGCCTATTCCCTCACTATTAAGGTCTGTATCCGCAATAATCCGGACACCTCAAAACATGAATAAAACATAAATTTCGCATTATATTTCCAGCGTAGTTGTCTATTTCGGATTCATGAGATGTGTTTTAACGAATCGTGAAGACAAAACAAAGTTATTCGGTATTTGCATAAAATTTTCGAACTTTGTGCTTAGCTCCGTCCATTAGGGTTTGTACAGACTCTTCAGAAATCGTAGAAGCCGTCTTTGTCCAAATCTGCTGGAAGTGTTTGATGTCTTTGATTCCTTGCTTCTTTCCAGAAAGCTTCCGCTTCATCAGAGCCCAATATCTCTCGATTGGTCGTAGCTCTGGGCAATTTGGAGGGTTTGAGGTTTTTGGACAATGTTCACTTGATTTGCTTGGTCCATTTGCTTGGACCATTCCATCACAGTTTTAGCATAGTGGCATGATGCCAAATCGGGCCAGAACAAAGGTTTTTCTTTGTGATTTTTGATGAAGCGTAGCAATCGCTACTGCAGACTATTTCTGATAGATCTCCTTGTTGATTGTGCCTGTAGTGACGAAAGATTTACTCTTTTTGCCACACGTGCAAATTGTTTGCCACACAAGGTATTTTTCTGGAATTTTCGATGCCTTCTTCGTTCTGTAATGCTCAACTGTAGCATTTCTGGCCATAGCTTAATAAAAAGCCAGCCCTGGAAGCTGCTTGAAATCCTCCATGTCATAAGTTTCATCGCCCAAAACAACGCATGAAAACTTCGTCAAATATTCGCAGTGCAAACGTCGACCCCGTGATTTTGCTGCCAATTTCTGTTTGTCGTTGCGATTTGGAACTGTTTTTACTTCATACGACTTAAGTCTTAAACGTTGTTTCGATTTTTGGACAAAATCAGGCGACATCCCTATTTTACGAGCCACCGTTCGAATGGAGAGATTTGGGTTTTTCGTTAATATCCTTTTCACCTTTCGGTTCATGACAGGATCAGCGCGTCCAATGTTTTTGTCACTTCTCGGTTTCCTCTCCATCGTCAAACGTTCCGAAAATGATTTGAGCACATCGTTAACAGTGGATTTAGGCAAATCAAATGTTTTTGCAAGGTCCCGTATTGACAAGTCAGGATTTGCCGTAGGCCCGTAAAAAATTCGCTCGCGCACTTGTTTTTCTTTCGTCGCCATCTTGAATACTAAACATGAAATGTAAACACCAATCATAGTCTTTTCCATCATAGGCTTTCAGCTATACCACAGTGAAATTTTTCATGCCTACGTGCAATACTTCAAAAGTTACAATGATTTGAAGATGTCCGGATTAATGTGGATACAGATTTTATTATAAAATTATCGAGAATAAAGCCGTTATAAGATTGTTTGCATACTATTGTTATAATGTGTGGTATTTTTATTATCGCTCCTTGATATGAGAAATAACAAAATAAGAATGGCACCAGGTTCCTAGTTCTACTTAGTGAATCCAGGGTCGATTCCCTCTTGTTTTTAATACCTCATACCTTATGAAAACTTCGGCACAAAATAAGGCGATTCATAATCCGTTTTTGTTCACTGTGTTCCGTCACAAAGTATATTTCACAAGCTCCAAGTAAATGCCCCTTCCTAAACACATCAAAAGGCTATTATCAGGGCCACAATACGATTTTCACCTGTAAAGGTTCAAGTTTGAATTTGTTTACTTTAAAGATATTTTATATACACGATGTTTGCTGATAGAAAAAGCCAAAGTAGTCATGCAACCTCTATGGAATCATTTTAGCATAATGCCCTTTCATGGGGGGGAATTTTAAAAACCCGTTAACGAACTTTTGACATATCCTTTTTCCATGGTAGCCTACATTCAACTTCCATGCTTGACATTTTCAGTGCAGGACTTGTCTTGGAACCTGAAAATATTAAGCAATGATACTGCAAAACCTACTTAGATCAGAAAGTGTTGCCGTGGACGTCCATATTCAGTTTTCATAAAGGTTTAAAGATGTACACTGTTAGAAAAAAAAAAGCATGAACCAACGTACTACTTTGAACAAAAAAATCCTGAAAAATTCCACCGTGTGGCGAGCTCAGTCACCCGATTTTAGTTTTCCTTTTCTAGATTGCCACATCTATTATTGACATTCTTAGAAATTTTGAGCTGGATAGCTTAACATTCGTAAAACTTACGTCGTATTGAGTACATGTAAGTGTGTGTACTCGATTTAATACTATTTTCAAAATTGAATTTGCAATAAAGAATTTGTATTAAACTTTGCGTTGAACACAGTTTACGTCATTTCAAATACAAGAAGCTACGTCATTTCAAATATAGGAAAAGTGTTTCGGCTACAATACTCCGAAGAAAACAATCGTTTATCAGTGCACTACAGTGGCACAAACGTTTCAGAAGTGGCTGTGAGTCCTTGAATTATGATGACAGATGTGGTAGGCCGAAAATCGACAATAAGTTTATAGACAGTACTCTGCGCCATCTTGATTTGTCTTGCCGGATGTATTTTTTTTTTTTTTACAAATTGAAAAGTGTCGTTTGCAATGGTTGAAATAGAAAAATTGAAGGTAATTTTAAAACGACAACAATTATGTCATAATTTAACTCGTATTATTCACGTTATTTAAAGGAAAATACCGAAATACAGCCCATTGACAAACTTTGAGAAGAGAAGAGTAGGTGAGCTTCGACAACAAGGGTTGAACTTGGGTGAATTCTGATGCCTATATTGGTAGGAGCAAAGATGTCATTCATATTTACATTCAGATGGGCGAAAAGTAGAACACGAAGCAGCGATATGGACGTCCATCCACCCTGACGCATCAAAAGGGGAATAAAATGGATAGCAGTCTACGAGAAGCTGTCATCGACAGAAATAAGGAAGGAAATGAAAGCCGAATTTGTCAAGTTTTAAACGAGGATCCTAATGTTTCGTTCGTAACAGCGACGCATGCGCTACCACTGCTACTTCGTCACGGTAAAACCCGTTTTGCCTTCGCCGAGAAATCCCATTTTTGGAACGAAGAACGGCTATGATCTAAGCCGGTACTAGCTTGACTGGAAAACGCCTGTTTGCTTTATTTCGACGCAGATGAACTCTAAAAAGGAATTGCCAGTTGGAAGACATTCTCCGAAAATGTTACGAATTAGAACATGATTCTCCAACAAGACAATGCCACCTGTCAAACCAACCAAGGAATTTTTGAAGCACCACGACACTCTTGTATTGGAGTGGCCAGCCTGCAGCCCAAATCTAAATCCGATTGTAAACATTTGGAGGTTTTTTGACGTAGGACTACGTCGTTGTTTTCAATACTGGGGTACAGTTTAAAAAAATATCTATTGCGACCGTCACGAAATGTGGTCAGGTTTTGAGCGTTAATATCTCAGTCGTTTCTCCAAACATTTACTAAATTTTTGCACCAATCGATCGAAAATATTTCTACGCATCGATTCTCATAATGAAAACTATTGATTTTCAACAATAAACTATTTAAAATAACCCAAAGATAAGGTGGTGTCTTATAATGTCGATTTTTCAGAGTAAATTTACCAAATACACTGTACTTCCTAGCACAGATTTCATATTTAAGTAACGAACGTCTCCTAGGCAGCCACGAAGGTTATCAAACAAGTACAAGTTATCAAACAAGTTTAGTATTTCGGTAGTCGTAGAGCTGTGCAGTGGCGTAGTAGCGCCACTAAATCCGTTCTTTTCAGGACGACCAAATCAGTTTACTAACTAAAGAGTTTGGTTGAATTTTTCTATTGTGCTGTTTTTAATTCAATTACCGCGTCACGGCTGAACATGGATTCATTAAACGTCGCGTCTCCAATTAAATTATCACAAAACGATGAACTACTAACGAACGAAAGTCTAGAAGGGATAATTCAAGCCAAACTGATCACATCAGAGACCGACCATGTGGTGGAGTTCGCCATTGTTCGTAGTTATGCATAGCGTATTAGTTGCTGGCAGTGGCTAGCAAATTAGGAAAATTTCTGTTAAGAAAATCATCCGCTAGCGTGCACTAATTAAAACTAATTATTGAGTAACATTTCCGTGAGAGAAAAACTAGAAGGGACAGCCCAATGGGGTTGTACGCAAAGTTGACGTAGGACTACGAAGCATTGTGCAATCTAGATCGCTTGATTGTTTAAAGAGTGGCTGAAATTTGTTTTGTTCGATATCGAATTCCCACACACTAAACATTTCGCACTACAACCTTAAATATTTGATATAGCTTATCTTGGTATCTAAATTCATCCATAGGTTATCAAATTTTAACAAACAATGCCCCAAGGGCTGAACTGAAAATTTCATGTAAAACATAAACACTTTAGACACATCAAAAACATAAAATTAAACAAAGCTGAAGAACCCAATGGGCTAAAACACTTCAATCAACCACCCCGAAACCCAGCTTTCAACATTCCCAAACACATGTCAACTTTCTTTCCAGTTGTTTTGTTGGCCCTGAAAAGAGGCCATTTTGGGTTCGAGGAACAGCTACTTATTTCGCCAACACCGCCTTATTTCGCCATGGAGCTGGTTTACTTGATCATGGCTTCGGTTCGCTCTAAAACCTTGTGTTTGGCTAGCTCTCTCGGCAGCAATTGAATTTCCAGAGACAGGCGGTTTGAATTTCCAGAGACGTCAGGGCCATCTGCCAATTGATTTAAATTAGTCGGGCAGCTACGCTCTCAATCCGCTCGGAAATATCATTTACGAAGCTGTTCATAATGTTCATTGCTTTGGAGGAAACGACAGTATCGGGTTAAAATGCTTCACTGCTTGCCTTCCGAGATGGTGAAGCGAGAATGCACCATAAGAGCATATTGTGTTGATATGATCGACCACCTAAAAATCATTATCCTTATTGCGCTGTAGATGGTTGTGGTCTGTTTGGGAATTCAAAGTCTATTATTGCCGATAGACGTCTGGGTCGAAATAGTGCTAAATGAACGATAGAACAGTATTGGGAAGTGAATATGTAAGAAAATTATATTGTTAGCTCTTTAGATTGCATTTGGTGACCCTAAAAGGACCGTTTGGTTTTAATACTGATACGGCCTGAGTTGTATTTTCTACAATGGTAGAACCACATACTTTGCAGCCATATGTATGCTCCGACATTTTAGTTGGACATTCTCAAAATTATTTGATTCCTATCGAATGAATGAAATTTCAAACAGCACAAAAGAAATATTCAACCAAACAAACTCTTCAATAAGCAAACTGATTTGGTCGTACTGAAAAGGACGGATATAGTTGATGGGGAAGAAACATTGTTCACGGTTTAACTTGGGTTTCTTCTTGGTATTCTTAGTTTACCTCCTCGTCGGTGCGGACGGGAGGTGCACGCAGGTGACGTGGGATGATACTTGTCCCGTTGTTGTCACGGGCGGCTTTTCCCATCAACTCGTAGGCTTAAGCAGCCTTATTTCTCTCAGCGAGGTTGACGGGAGCATCGGCTCAAACAGCCAACTGCACCAACTTCTCTAGATAACGACTGCTCGCCAGTGCATCCTCCAGTGTGGTCGCACCCCTACTGCGCTGGTACAGCACATTTTGCTCTGCACAGCACTACAACTACCGTAAGACTGAATCAAATTTTCATTCAACGAAGTCAATGTGATACTAATTGCATCAAAGGGAACGAACTTCAGTTATTGCGCCACATAATTAGTTTTAATAAGTGCACGCTAGCGGATGATTTTCTTAACAGAAATTTTCTTAATTTGCTAGCCACTGCCAGCAACTAATCCGCTATGCATAACTAGGAACTTAAACGAACTTAACCACATAGTCGGTCATTGACGTGTCACAATTCGGCTCGAATTATCCCTTCTAAAATTTCGTTCGATTGTTGTTCAACGGTTTTATGATATACTCCGGGACGCGGCGTTTAATGAATGCTATTTTCAGCCGTGACGCGGTAATTGAACTACAAACCGACAAAAAAAAATTCAACTAAACAAACTCTTTAGTTAATAAACTGATTTGGTCGTCCTTAAAAGGACGGATTTAGTTGACGAAGGAGAAATAGTTTGCGATTCCCCTAGGGTTGTTTGTCTGGTCACGGGTGGCTTTTTCCCGCCAGCTCGTAGGCTTCAGCAGCCATGTCTCTCTCAGCGAGGTTGACAGGAGCATCGGCACCAACAGCCAACTGTATCAACGGCTCTATGCACTCCCGCTTCACTTTACTCAATTTTTGAGAACAATTATATGCTATATCTTTTTCTCTCACGGAAATGTTACTCAATAATTAGTTTTAATTAGTGCACGCTAGCGGATGATTTTCTTAACAGAAATTTTCCTAATTTGCTAGCCACTGCCAGCAACTAATCCGCTATGCATAACTACGAACAATGGCGAACTCCACCACATGGTCGGTCTCTGATGTGATCAGTTTGGCTTGAATTATCCCTTCTAGACTTTCGTTCGTTAGTAGTTCATCGTTTTGTGATAATTTAATTGGAGACGCGACGTTTAATGAATCCATGTTCAGCCGTGACGCGGTAATTGAATTAAAAACAGCACAATAGAAAAATTCAACCAAACTCTTTAGTTAGTAAACTGATTTGGTCGTCCTGAAAAGAACGGATTTAGTGGCGCTACTACGCCACTGCACAGCTCTACGACTACCGAAATACTAAAGTTGTTTGATAACTTGTACTTGTTTGATAAACTTCGTGGCTGCCTAGGAGACGTTCGTTACTTAAATATGAAATCTGTGCTAGGAAGTACAGTGTATTTGGTAAATTTACTCTGAAAAATCGACATTATAAGACACCACCTTATCTTTGGGTTATTTTAAATAGTTTATTGTTGAAAATCAATAGTTTTCATTATGAGAATCGATGCGTAGAAATATTTTCGATCGATTGGTGCAAAAATTTAGTAAATGTTTGGAGAAACGACTGAGATATTAACGCTCAAAACCTGACCACATTTCGTGACGGTCGCAATAGATATTTTTTTAAACTGTACCCCAGTATTGAAAACAACGACGTAGTCCTACGTCAAAAGATATAGCATATAATTGTTCTCAAAAATTGAGTAAAGTGAAGCGGGAGTGCATAGAGCCGTTGATACAGTTGGCTGTTGGTGCCGATGCTCCTGTCAACCTCGCTGAGAGAGACATGGCTGCTGAAGCCTACGAGCTGGCGGGAAAAAGCCACCCGTGACCAGACAAACAACCCTAGGGGAATCGCAAACTATTTCTCCTTCGTCAACTAAATCCGTCCTTTAAGGACGACCAAATCAGTTTATTAACTAAAGAGTTTGTTTAGTTGAATTTTTTTGTCGGTTTGTAGTTCAATTACCGCGTCACGGCTGAAAATAGCATTCATTAAACGCCGCGTCCCGGAGTATATCATAAAACCGTTGAACAACAATCGAACGAAATTTTAGAAGGGATAATTCGAGCCGAATTGTGACACGTCAATGACCGACTATGTGGTTAAGTTCGTTTAAGTTCCTAGTTATGCATAGCGGATTAGTTGCTGGCAGTGTCTAGCAAATTAAGAAAATTTCTGTTAAGAAAATCATCCGCTAGCGTGCACTTATTAAAACTAATTATGTGGCGCAATAACTGAAGTTCGTTCCCTTTGATGCAATTAGTATCACATTGACTTCGTTGAATGAAAATTTGATTCAGTCTTACGGTAGTTGTAGTGCTGTGCAGAGCAAAATGTGCTGTACCAGCGCAGTAGGGGTGCGACCACACTGGAGGATGCACTGGCGAGCAGTCGTTATCTAGAGAAGTTGGTGCAGTTGGCTGTTTGAGCCGATGCTCCCGTCAACCTCGCTGAGAGAAATAAGGCTGCTTAAGCCTACGAGTTGATGGGAAAAAGCCGCCCGTGACAACAACGGGACAAGTATCATCCCACGTCACCTGCGTGCACCTCCCGTCCGCACCGACGAGGAGGTAAACTAAGAATACCAAGAAGAAACCCCAAGTTAAACCGTGAACAATGTTTCTTCCCCATCAACTATATCCGTCCTTTTCAGTACGACCAAATCAGTTTGCTTATTGAAGAGTTTGTTTGGTTGAATATTTCTTTTGTGCTGTTTGAAATTTCATTCATTCGATAGGAATCAAATAATTTTGAGAATGTCCAACTAAAATGTCGGAGCATACATATGGCTGCAAAGTATGTGGTTCTACCATTGTAGAAAATACAACTTGGGCCGTATCAGTATTAAAACCAAACGGTCCTTTTTAGGGTCACCAAATGCAATCTAAAGAGCTAACAATATAATTTTCTTACATATTCACTTCCCAATACTGTTCTATCGTTCATTTAGCACTATTTCGACCCAGACGTCTATCGGCAATAATAGACTTTGAATTCCCAAACAGACCACAACCATCTACAGCGCAATAAGGATAATGATTTTTAGGTGGTCGATCATATCAACACAATATGCTCTTATGGTGCATTCTCGCTTCACCATCTCGGAAGGCAAGCAGTGAAGCATTTTAACCCGATACTGTCGTTTCCTCCAAAGCAATGAACATTATGAACAGCTTCGTAAATGATATTTCCGAGCGGATTGAGAGCGTAGCTGCCCGACTAATTTAAATCAATTGGCAGATGGCCCTGACGTCTCTGGAAATTCAAACCGCCTGTCTCTGGAAATTCAATTGCTGCCGAGAGAGCTAGCCAAACACAAGGTTTTAGAGCGAACCGAAGCCATGATCAAGTAAACCAGCTCCATGGCGAAATAAGGCGGTGTTGGCGAAATAAGTAGCTGTTCCCTCGAACCCAAAATGGCCCTTTTCAGGGCCAACAAAACAACTGGAAAAGAAAGTTGACATGTGTTTGGGAATGTTGAAAGCTGGGTTTCGGGGTGGTTGATTGAAGTGTTTTAGCCCATTGGGTTCTTCAGCTTTGTTTAATTTTATGTTTTTGATGTGTCTAAAGTGTTTATGTTTTACATGAAATTTTCAGTTCAGCCCTTGGGGCATTGTTTGTTAAAATTTGATAACCTATGGATGAATTTAGATACCAAGATAAGCTATATCAAATATTTAAGGTTGTAGTGCGAAATGTTTAGTGTGTGGGAATTCGATATCGAACAAAACAAATTTCAGCCACTCTTTAAACAATCAAGCGATCTAGATTGCACAATGCTTCGTAGTCCTACGTCAACTTTGCGTACAACCCCATTGGGCTGTCCCTTCTAGTTTTTTTCAAACATGGAAGGAATTTTGAAACGTACAATTCTAGATGAATGATCTAAAATAGATCCAAAAATAATGAAGAGCTTCATAACTTCTATGCCTCGGCGGTTGGAAGCAATCATAATGAGAAAAAGCGATGCTGCACATCACTAACGATCTTTATTAGTCGGACAAACATCAATAAAATGTCATTTATTTCGAACAATCATTTTTTACAGGTATGAAAACTAAGAAACAAACTATTTTTCACTTATTTTACTGATTCAACAATTTATGTACAAAATTTTAAATGATTATAAAATCAGCATCAAGCAGCAAATAGTGACCATGGCAACAGTAAATTAAAATGTATAAATGTTAATTTTCTAAAATTTTAATAAATTTACCAAAGTTTTTCAGGATACCTCATATCAAGATTTTGGTGAAATGCTGCTATCGCTGAAAATGAACGAAAACGTGCTCAAGAATGAACCACAGAGCTCTACACTTTAACACTTTACAACATTTCTTGCATTTAAGGATCAACCGAATGAAGATCATATTTAATAGATACGAATAATTGTATGTAGTATTATTCATTTACATCAAAATATACATTATTATATAAATAATTCGTGGGAATGGGAGGGACCATCAGGGCACCTGATTGAAGCACTTTGGATGGGGAGAATGCCAACTCCTCATTGCTAACAGTTTATGAATAGAAGGCGGGCTCTTCTCCTCGCTCATTGGAGCATCCTCATCTTTAATTTTATTTTTGGATGGGAATTCTTTATATCGCTGTGGAAACATATAAGTGATTTTGCCCAACCCAACCCCTTTTTGGCCCTTCATACAATGGCATGATTAGGATAATCAGTGGTTATTAAAGCTTAATCAAGTCTAACAGAGAGGAGAGCCCATTGCTGTCGGACTTCGTTTCCGTGCTACAATGGGTAGTAATACATATCATACATCATACATCATACATTGCAAAACAAGTTTATTAAATTCTCTAAAATTCTAAATATTCAACTGAAGTACCAAAACAAATAAAAAGTCTATCAATTTCTTTAATTCGAGGAGTACTTAAATAAGCTTGAAACAAGCAGTATTTCCTGAGCCAAAGAAAATTGATGTAGTCCATGCACTGTTCATGTGAGTACATGGAATACATGACTTCACTCTGGAGCGCTTTCGGGTCATTAAAACTGATTAAAACTAAACTAGAAACTGAAATTGTAAATGACGAAATTCAGACATTGAACTTTCTCATATTATGATGATCAAATGCCGCACACCAATGAACGGTGTGATTAATCATCCACATTCGTTAGATCCAAATCATCACGAATGGCGCAACAAATTGAATATTCCATTATTTTTCATCCAATCGACTCTAACGGCCGAGGTCTGTGTTCATGTTTTCAAATTCGTCACAAAGTTAAATTAAATAAAAATAAATCCATCCAATCGTTGGAAATAGCAAACGGTCAGCCAGAGTGACTGATGTTTTAGTGATCCCTTCGGGCGATAGTAGCACTTTGTAGCAGATCTGATGGATGAGAAAACGCAACACACCACCGTATATTAAATTGTCGCGTTAATTTATGTTGATAAAAGTGTGTGACACGCAGAAGCCTCGTTCGATGTTTGTTGGATGCCGATGTGCACCAGCTCGTGTTATATGTTGATGATTGTATGTGCTGAATAAAAAAACCAGCACAGCAATGTGGAACGTACCGGTTGAAAATGGCAAAATATCGTACATGGCCTTAATTCCTTGTCGGTACAAAGTTGATGGAAGTTAGGGTTCCTCACTGGGATTTACCAGCACGCGTTGGAGAGTTGAGGAACCGAAGAAAGCACATATCACGCCAGCAGCAGCAAGTTCAATCCCCAGTTAGGTTGTGATATTTTTAGAGGTATAAATTATCACCTATAAGGAGTGTATCGAATATAAGCTATCCACATACATTTGCGTTGTACGCATGTATTTTTGATGGTTTTTTATGCTCTGAATACTGCATACTGTGCGTTTGACTGTCAGCTTTCTTTTGTTTACTTGTTTGTGCGGTTCAAATTCTGCGTTTTCAAAATGTCGCGTATTGAAAAGGAAGTGAAAATTAAGGTTCTGGACACATGGCTAAGTGCGAAGGGTATTACTATGAGAAAATTGGCGAAGCGGTTTGGAATTCATCATGCGAGTGTTAAAACCATCATTAATAAGTTTGGGGAACACTATTCTTTGGATGAGCTACCAGGAAGAGGCAGAAAACCCGGTTCTTCCTCCCCGAAACTGGAGCAGAAAGTGGTATCTCTAATCACGAAGAACAAATCAATGTCAATACGTGATTTGGCCAAAAAAGCAGGAACGAGTGTCGGAATGATCCAGCGTATCAAGAGACGAAACCACCTGAAGACCTACAAGAAGCAGAAAATCTCGAAACAAAGTGCAGAACAGAAGAAACGAGCAGCAACAAGGGCCCGGAAATTGTATTCGCGTCTTTTGCAGCGTCCGGATGCATGCGTTTTGATGGACGATGAGACCTATGTAAAGGAGGACTCAAAAACCCTTCCAGGTCCTCAATACTTTACTGCCGTCGTTGGGGAGGATGTGAGCGATGCGGACAGGTCGATTCAAGTGGAGAAATTTGGTCGAAAGGTACTGGTATGGCAAGCAATATGTTCCTGTGGTTTGAAGTCAACCATTTTTTACACTACCGGAAGTGTAAATGCGGAAATCTATTGGTCTGAGTGTCTCCAGAAGAGATTGTTGCCTTTATATAAGAAGCATAGTACACCTCCACTGTTTTGGCTGGATTTAGCGTCGGCTCACTATGCCAAAACCACTCTCAATTGGCTTGACCCATGGAACGTTACTGGGCAACAGTGAAGAGGATCTTCAAGAAGACTGGTAAGACAGCTGGGAACATGCAGGAGTTCAAAAAATTTAGGCTCAAGCGTCCAAAAATGCGATGCAACACTTGTCCGGAACTTGATGAAGAGCATTCGATCCAAAGTTTGAAAATTCGTGAAGGAATAACTTAAATTTCATCCGGTCTTCATTATGTTCAAGTTTAACCTCGTATAATAAAGGATCAATTTTTTGTATGAATAAAATATCGGTTTTCAACATAATTTGAAAGAAAGTTTGTGGATAGCTTATTTTCGATACACTCCTTAGATGAAGAAGTCGAGATAGCGGATCGAAGACAGCCATGAGCGATAGTATTACCTCTCGCTTCGTTGGTGTGCGTTTTCCATTGATTTGCTCTCGATCGTGCTTACCGGAAAGCATGTAGGTGAATGTTTAGGTAGACGTGCCACCCCACATGCCCTAAATTTGTTCGGTCCCCAACTCCACTGTGATATTCATATACTTCCCGTCGGTCTTCCTTCATCGCGTCTACAACTGCCGGGGAATTTGAAATCCATTTCCGCATATCGAAACCTGCTTGAGCGTTAACAAATTTCACATCTTTGTCGAGCTGAAGGGCTTCCAGCTCTGATTCCACGCTGACTAACAAATCGTCTACATAGCTGTGCGTAGCTTGGCCAACAGCTGGTACCGAAAGGCATCACTTGTGTTACGTAGACGCTTCACCGGAAGAGACGTCACACCACAGCATCCGAAGGCAGTTCGGACTTCTATTGGACATGAGCATCTGCAGATACATTTTCTTTACGTCGCCACTAAGCCCAATCTTATATTTTCGGAACCGGTAGAGTACCTAGTCCAGAGTAGTAAGCAAGTCCGGTCCTGTCAAAAACATGAAGTTGAGAGATACACCGTTAGTTTCTCACCTTCCCTGGTTTATTCAGTTTGAATAATGGAAACAGTGGGAGATATTACACTTGTTCCTGTACAGTCCGCCACTCCTCTTTAGAAAGCTTTCTGATGTACCCTTTCTGTCGGTAATCTTCGATCTTCGCCTTCAATACTTCAGCTAGCTCGGGCTCCTTCTTCATTCTCGCCTGCAAGCAGTGGAAGTGCCAAGGCTGTTCGGTAAACGTGTTTTGTCGAATTTCCATAAAAGGCTCACTTCATATCGACAATTATTGTCTGTCTGGGATACTGACTGAAGAATTTCCAACGCGCGCTGCTCTGTACTGGAGACTCGAAGATTTTCCGCCTTATAAATTCCAGGTCCATCCAGAGAGAAGTAATCTCGTATGGCTAGCTGCAACGTTTCATCGGACCGCTCGCTGCATGGACATGTCAGAACGCTGTGATGCCCGACTAGAGCATCTCCAGTTAATGCTACAGTATACGCCGTTGCTAAGTGATACTTCTTCTGAATCTCTCGTGTTCCAGAAATCTCGATATCCGGTATTAAAAAATCACTCTCCATTTGATGTCCGCTTGTTGGTAGTCCACTTGAGACACTATGGTTCCAGTCAAGGAATGCGAAAGTCTCAATGGACTCACTCGGTCCATGGATGATAGCCGGTGCAAATCGAAATAGCCCCCAGACTTGTAAAGCGCGTTACATTCAAGTACGGAGGTGTTCTGAGCTAATGTGGCTGAGTTCTGCCCCAAGCCACTGGAACAACTAGTAGACGCTCTATCCCGTTGAATGTTGTGGAGAAGTTGGTGATGTTTAAAGGTACATCCGCTTTTCTCGCTCACTTGCATAGATTTACACGACCCGTTATGCTTCCGAAGGCACTTCCGGCATAATCCGAACTCTCCACTACTGCCCACTTAGCATTGTATCCCAATCCTTCAAATCGTTGACATTTCTCCAGATTAGGACAGCTTACTCTGCATACCATACACGTTTTGGTAACCAGGCTGTATCATTCAGGCACTTGTTGATGTAGCTTATCCACTGAATCAGCTATAAGCGTTAAGAAATGTGGAATTCTTTTACTACTTCGAACGGGTTTCGTTTCGCTGAACTGCATATTTGTAATCGGACAAACTATTTCGGCCATTTTAAAAGCTCGGCCAGATGGCCAGATGGCGGTGTTTTACCCATTCTATCTTGAATCCTGACGGAAGCTTATCCAGAAGCTCATGTAGAATGGCAACGTTATAGGAATATTCTTCCAGCTGCTCTCGATGGTCGCACACAGATTCTGCACGGCAAACGAAAACTCGATAAGGGTGTCTTATTTGTCCGCTTTTGGAGCTGGCGTTGAATTGGATCTTTGAATTCAAATTTTGAACGATTACCTCTGGATTCCCAAACAGCAGCTTCAGCGTAAACAGGATTCCCGGAACGTTGGCAGAATGCATCAAGCTGCACTTCACAGCTTCGTATGCCTTTTCAAACATATCTGCAATCGAATTCAGATTTTCCTCCGCTGTGTAACCACACAGGTTGGTCGTCTTCGTAAATGTTGAGAAGAACAACAGCCTTTCTTCCGGAGTGCGGCTGGAGCAACGGAAGGTCCCGTAAAACCGCTTGACGAGCAACTTGTCTACGCGTCAGGTTATTATCGTTTTCGTCTTCCGTTGGAGTCGGTCTTGATGTGAAGCGATTGTTCGGATTGATGTCAGGCCTTGGAATTCTTGGTTGCTGCCTCGGCAGCGATCGATCTTCCTCTGAATCAATTATCGAATCGTCTTTATTGTTCATCTCCTTCAACAACTCGTGACGTTTCCGAAGGTCCAGCATCTATAACTCCAGCTGCAACTGCCTCTTCGTGGATCAGGTTTCTCCCGAGACTTGTTTGTTTGTTTCTTGGAAGATGGCTTGGATGCAGGAACTCCCACATCTGCTTTCTTGGTCCTTACTTGGCAGCAGCAATTGGTACAAACAAAAACGGACTTTGGTGGAACTGGATTGGATACCGATAGAATAGGCTGACCGACACTCGATGACACTGTATAGCATGACTCCTGATATTCAACTCCCGGTATAGACACGCATGCATTTAATAGGCTGAATGAGGATATTTGGTGGCATTGAACTATTTATTTGCGATGATTGAAAAGGTGGCATCAAATAGTAGGGCGACAAATGAAGGTGGCACGAATGAGTGGGGTTGTATATTTTGTCCTGTTGGTGCACAAAATGTACTTGTATTTGGCGGAAAAATTGTTGTTGGAAGTGACGGTATGCTCGTCACTTGATCGGAACAGGTATTCAGCGGTATTCAGGCATTCAGCGGTATCACACAGGTAGGGTGTCTAGATGTAACGGTAATACGTGTACTTATGGGCGGCACCAAGGAGGGAATAGGTTTCATCGTCTTCTTGTTCTTAGCTTGCTGCTTCTCCTGGCAGATCTAGTAAAGTCAATCGTGATTTTCGACGTCTTGATGCACCCCGACGCAGGCGAAAATGGTACCAGTCATCACTTTAAACTGGACCATCTCGCGAGTCATCCGTCCCACTGCATACCTTGCAGGCATCCGGGGTTGCTTCTTCGGAACGGGCACTTCCATCTTCCGATAGAACGTTACGCCTTGACATCGTTATCCGAACGTTGTTGGCAATAGACCAAGTTAGGGGAGAAAAGCAAGTTTGGCTTCCAATAATATAAGTAATATTTATTTATGACGAATTTTAAAAACTTCCCGCGATAAGCGCAGACATTAGTATCAATATTTTTAATGCAAAGCAAGTAGCTTATTTTCTAACTTATCAACGTTTAGTATTCTTTGCTTTTTCGTTTCTACCAAACAATCGTTCGAGTTTTGTTTGACTTCTTCAGCGGCCAGCTGGCTGCTCGAGTGACGTTCGAAACCGAGATCCGGTTCCGTTAGTTTTGCATCTCTCTTCGCGTGCATGGAATGCATGGTCTTCTTATGCCGTAGGAACCGAGAGGCATTAACAATGAATGTCAGCATGCTCTTCTGCTCTTTTCGTTGGCAATCAACTGCACCCCGTTTTGGCCACGAAGTTATTGGAGCAGTCCTCCGTTAGATTGTTTATAGGTTTCAGTTGAGGGACCATTGTAGCGTCGGACGGTCTTCGATACAAAGTTGCTTCAACAGATCCATCTCCTCCAGAAATGTCTTGGCATAATAAGCCGAGGCCAGTTCTGGTAAAAATACCACATCTTTCTTAAGGCGGAAACTTCCGCCAGGCACTTCGTACTGTATGTCTCTTCGTGCACTGCAAGCCTGAAGGAAAGAACAGCAGCTCGGACACTCTCTTCCGGCTGATCGTCAGCCAGAGATTTGGTAGTATGTATCATAAAAAGCTACACTACTCATTTTATAATGTCAGAAACTTTCGAAGTATAAGTGCGTATTTAATGTCGGTCTCATGAGCAACAAAAAGTGGGTCTATTCATGGATGCAACTTCGTCCTATTCGATCGATTTATTATTAAAGGCAGTCTTTGTACTTTTTCTTCCCGATTTTTAAGCTCCACCAGGTAACCAATAAGCATTAGCATAGCACTTAAATTAAAGCTAAAAATTCGAATTTTACACGAGACCTAATCCATGTTTGTAAATAGTCCGGGAACGTAAAGTCGGGGAATGTAATAGTCCGGGGAACGTAAAGAAAGATTTCTCGTGTAAAATTATGTCTCCTGAAACTAAAACATACGCAATTCGACAAAAGATGTGTTCGGTTGAATTTATTTTCATTCTTATGCGCTAAAGGACGCCATACATGTGTCGGTCTCAGGGACAGTAGGGGGCTCTGTTACACGAGATTTCTGGTGGTCGTGCGGTAAAATCAACCCAAAATCTGCATATCAGAATCTACAAGCATTATATTAGCATTATATCAGCATTTTTGGAGCATTTCCTGAATGCAAAATAGTATTAATGAAGCATTATCATAGCATTGCAGTAAAGCAGCCGTATATTGTGCCAAAAGTGGCACTTTATATTGCATTTACGGCGACTTACAGTATGTGAAAAAAGTTTATCCCACCCCCTTCTCTCTTGGCACAGTACTGTCTTCAAATATAGCCACCAGAACATCCGAAAAACGATTTTTTTTTTTTTTTTTTTTTTTTTTTTTTTTTTTTTTAATATTACTCAAGCCAAGGATTAAAAGAAGGCTCAAAATAACGATAATTTGATGTAAAAGCACGAACTGTTCGAGTCGAGATCGTTGGCGACTGCGCGAACGGATAGAATAGGTGTAGATGGTATAGGTAGAAAGAGAATCAAAACAAAAACAAACCTGGATTGAAATAGTGCGGTCGTTTCGGAGCTTAATTTAATTAATTAGTATTTACCGGTTAAAATCTGTATTTTCGGTAAAAATTGTGTAAAGTGCAGTTCCAGTAGGAAGGTGCAATTGGAGTAAATCACGGTATGAAGAAAAGGCAAGTTGAACGAAGAAAAAACTCATTTGAATGTGTATATTTGTATATAGGTTACATTAGGAGGCAAGTTTTACCAGCTTCATTAAACTAGTTTCTCTAATCGATCTACAAAGAATTGAAGTGAGTATTAGCCATTAAAACTTGCGAAACATTATTAAATTAAGAAAGTAAAATTCTATTTAGACTAGTGTTGAAACCATTTGGGATCGTGAAGTTGATATAATCGTTGTAAGAGGTGAAGCGGAGAAACTATCTCTGTAAGTATTAAGAACATAATTTGTTACAATAATTAATAATTAATTGAAATAAATTACAGTTTGAGCGGCTAAATCAGCTGCTACGAAACGGTGGTGCATTCCTCAACGAATTCCGAACATCCACACTATAATCCTGAAAATCATTCAATATTTCGTGTGACCTCCCTTGGCTTCCAGCGACAGCTTGACATCGTCGTGGCATTGACTGGGCAAGCTTAGCAGTCATTTCTGGCGCGATTTGGACCCATCCAGTTTACAACAACTTGTCGTAATTGCGGAATGCTTGATGGTTTGTGTTCACTGAACCATAATTTTCAAAATAGACCAGAGATGTTCTGTTGGATTAAGGTCAAGGAGACTGTGCTGGCCCCTCCAAAACATTGAATTTTCCTTTTCTTTACAAACCATTTGGGATACCAGCTTCGACGTGTGCTTTGGATCCCCATCTTGCTGGAACGTGTATCTCCAGTTTTTGTGCACTTGCTGAAAGTTTTCGTTTCGAAAAGTACAGTGCAGATAAAACCGCCTTTGTCATTATTCCGTCAATGAATTCGAGGTTCTCAAACGCCAGACAGAAGCCATCGAGTCTCAAACCATGACTCTACCTGCACAGAAAATCATAAAGCTAGTTAAGTTAGTTGAAAATTAATGATGTTGCAATAACTCACCTCCACCATGTTTGACTGTAGGCTTTAAACACTGAGTTTTCAGACTTTCACCGGTTCTGCGCCATTTTCGTGTGATACCATCAGACCCAAATAGCATTATTTTAGTCTCGTCTGACCAAATGACCTTTCTCCAATCATCGACTGTTCATGTAATACGATCTCGAGCCCACTTCAATCGTTTTTTAATGTTTTTCGCCGACAACCATGGTTACTTAATTGCCACTCTACCCTTCAGACCTTTAAGATGCAATTGATTTCGGATTTTTTGAGGTGTCACATGGATAGAAAATTCACTCTCAACTTGCTTTGCAATTTTGGAGAGCTGACAAACCTCGATCTTGTTCCGCCTTTCTGACGATAGCCTCGTCAGTCCGGGAACTTGTCCTCGCCGGTCGCCCTGATCTTTTTGTACTTCTGAACAATTTTGGCAACCGTATCTTTACGTATCTGAAGGATATTAGCAATTTGACCCTAGCTTTTACCGCACTTGTGATGCTCTATGATAAGTTTTCGAATACTCAGCGAAATTTGTGCGTTTTTAGGCATTTCGAAACACGAGAACTCAAATTTGAATCACGAAAAGCTTCTACACTACGAAAGGATAACTATGTGCAATGTTTACATTCGAAAAAGTGACAGAAACCGCTCAATACACGGCAAAATGATACTAAGCATGTTTGGGTGGATAAACTTTTTTTGCATGTTTTACTTCCCTTTTCTGGCATAGATTCTTGGCATAGATTTTCAAGAGCAAGATTAATTCAAGTATATTTAATGGTATAATGATAGGGTACTATATAATGGACCAAACGCATTTTATCAACTAATATTTGAATCGATAACAGGAAAATTGTAAACTTGAAGCAGGAGTGGATATACTTATTTTACATTCTGTAAATGTTTGATAGGCTGCCGTGAAAGACGCTTTGGAACTGCTTATTGGTTACCTGGGTCGGCATTGTCAGTTTTGTTCGCTTTACCTAACATAAAATTTCACAAAACAAACTATAGTAGAACTATTGTGAAATACTTAAGAGATTTTCACATATGATTTATCGGTCCTACGAAAATGGACAACATAATATTTCACTCCTGTACAGGTTTTGATCCTTTGGTGTGTGTTCAGATGATCCATTTGAAAAATATACAACCGCAACTTATACATTTCCATTGAAAATTTTACCAATAACAACATTTTTACTAACTTTATGCAGACAACAGGCCATAGTTGGAAACAACAGAAAAAATATGTCCCTAACATTAGGTCCACCATTTTTTTGTTCAATAATTGTCAATTTATCTGTGTGAACTGTTAGTTTATAAAGTGTGAAAATTTTCTGTACATCTAAGCTGCATTGTTCGGTTTATCGATTCAATTTTGGTAAATTTAGATCATTCGAAGATGAGCAAGATAGTCTGTCCAGCTTAACCAGTTAATTTATGATGTCTAAGAAGTTGAGAAAATCGTTAATGTCACGGAAGTGAACAACAGTAAATTGATTAATAATATCTGAATTGCTTCAAATCATGTCGTTCACCTTGATTTCAAAATCATTCCGTTGATTATCGCTGAATTAATGATATATTTGGTACATAGGACGAATCAAGGAGCTAGGCTAACATTACATCCCCTACCCTAATATAAAAAAAACTCTATTTAAATGCATCCTAAATAGCAAATGTTGTTCCTAAAGCTTTTATTATAGAAAAAAACTTAAAGACAGTTCAGTTTTTCTAAAAACTGGAAAACTAAACAATTTGTTCTTTTCATCATTTTGAATCGCGAATCAAGAACTAAAATGCACATTTTTTCTATATATCTTTTATTAAACATTTTCCAAAAATAATACTGCTTCACCCCTCGCGAAAAAGTGCACACCCCGATTGGAATTTCCACTCGAAAGGACCATGTGGAAGCAACTACTGCACCAGCATCAGCAACATAGCGGTGGGAGGAATTTCAATTATCGAAAACGTGAAATTTTTAAATTCAATTTTTAAAAAGACAGCTGTTTGAAATTATTGTCCCACGATCAGGAGACAACGGCCGGGGCTAAAAAAAAGTATCACACACATTCGCCGATCAGGATTGATGCTAATTGTGAACACCACCAGCATTTACCTCCTCCTACTACTACACGTTCCAATCCACGTTCATCTATCCATCGTCGATGTCGGATTGTTGTCGCCAAACGAAATTCGAACTGACACGCAACCAAATAATAGGGGGTGCTTGCTGTCTTCTGTACATTTGTTGAATGATTTCAATTGCCGATGTGCACCCAATTGATGGGTAGCAAATTTTAATCGGGAAATGTAGGTACCTATGAACTTCAGCCTTTCCGGAGCTTTCCGGACAGGCAGGAGAAAAAGAGCAAATAAGGCGTCTCTTCTTTAGCGTCGCGATTTAATTGGTTTTTGCTGTTTGGTCCTGATTGATATTAAAATAATTTGACGGTTTTACGTAATTAATTTATCGGCAGCTGCACGTGTGAGCTCCGGGGACAGTTGTCACCTGCGATGGAAGTAAACATTGGCGAGTGCTTAATTTGATCAGTTTAAAAGCAAAAACCATGTCCGGGAAATAAGGGTAATTTCCAATCGGATGCTATTAAGTGCCAACTCAGTGTTGCAGTGAAGCCTTGTGATGATGCTTTGCGCTAATTAGAGATTGTCGATCTAATAATCCCGGTATAGTTGTTTATCTTCGTTGCGTGTTTCATCTGAAAAGGTGTTTCGAGTCTATATATATAAATATATACGTACATGCATATAACAACGGAGCTGGCGCCTAACGAGTTTATCTTTGATAATTTCAAAAGCAAACATCATTTAATGAGGATCGTCAAACGACACTTGTTCCGACTACATAGCACTAATTATCGGCCATGATGAGCAAACAAACGAACACAAGTCCGCCGCAAGTCACGCTTGTGTATGTTTATGAAAATTAATCGATCATTGTGATTAAATAACACTGCAATCGAAGTGACGATTCATATTCCTTTTGATAGCACGACGGACCAGTGTATAAAGATCACATTTCACGCATAACATGAGAAAACGACCTAAAATGTCGGCCACCTTACTTCAAAATTTAAAAGTCGAGTAAAACTTGTTGGTCAACTTGTTGAAATAAAACAAATTTGCTGTTAGTTCAATCCAAGATGCATTTTTTATTCATTTAATTGTGCAGTAACGTTTGCATTAAAAAAAATGACTTTTTTCGGATGGTGATAAAAAAAACTAAGACAGACGGAAGGAAATTATTTGGCCTTACTTGCAAAAAAATTGTAAGCCCTTGCGAGCGGCCTTCCGGCAGTTAACCGGAACATGCACCGTGGCGGACGAGAACATGCGTGCATGCACGTTTTTGAGCTCTTTCTTCGTTTTATTTATCAATTCCTCCACAGTTTTTGCGACAAAATTGTTGGAGTAGATCGTGGGTACAACATTCAGCCGCTCCATCTACTCCAACGATCGCTTCGAGTAGTGGGTCGACGCCAGATCCGGCAAGAGCACCGCGTCTTCGCATTTATGGTATTCCTTGATGAAAGACGCAACTTCAGGCAAGCATTTCGTACTATAAATTTCCCCGTTCACGGGCAGTCCGGAAAGAAAGAAGAGTGACTTTGACATCCCCTTCTCGCTGATTGTCAGCCGCAGCAGCACCTTCTTAGGGAACTTGGTGTGTGAAATGAACTTCACCTCGGAGCTCACTTCCTTCGCGGGGGAAGTAAAATACGAAGTGCCCTAACAGTCGTTGCCATCCAGGGTGAGATAGGTTTCGTCGTCCATCACCACCGCCACGTCGCGATTCGCCGGGAAAATCGAGTTGACCATCTTATTCAGCCGCTGCCACTGCATCATTGCCTGCAGCTCCGAAACCAGTGGACGCGATTTCCGCTTCCTGACATGTTTGTTCATATTCGCCAGCTAGTTTTTCACTGTTTGGCCGGTTGAACCGACCTCCCGGCCAAGCGTACGCAGCGATGTAGCCACTTTCCCTAGGTCTTTCTCTTCCGAATCCTTTGGAGCTACTTGTAGCACAAGATCGTCGGCCGTCCGGAACCGTGCTTTCTTTCGATGCTCTGATTGTTGTCTAATAGTGCCAAGATGTTGTAAATGCCGGAACGGGCGTATCCGGCGTCCACAAAGTGCCGCACGCTGTCAGTTTTCGACGCAGAGGGGTGCCGTTCTTTGAACGCGCACACTTCTGAACGGAGTTGCTACACTGTTTTTGCCATCACGGCTATAGTTCGACTGATAGAGCTGTCAAATTTTGTCTGCTGACTCATGGGTTACTAAGATTGATGTTGCATGGGTAGTTTTGTCAGTATGGGTGAAGGTAAACCCATGAAAAACCGGCAATTTTTGTCCCTTTTTTAAATGCAAATGTTATTAGTAACCCAAAAATTAATCACAGTTACTTAATAAGGCTGAATAAAAAACCTACGAACTTTTCGGTTTACTCCAGCCATTAGGGTCTGTGCAGACTTCTCTGCAACCGGTATAGCTGCTTTGGTCCAAGATTTTCGAAAATGTTCTATAGTAGCTTGTTGTTTATATTGAGAGATATCTCTCTTCGCGACAGCCCAATACCGCTCGATAGGTCGCAACTCCGGGCAGTTAGGTGAATTCGCCTCTTTCGGTACAATATGGACTCCATTCGCTCTATACCATTCCAAAACATCTTTGGCGTAGTGGCAAGATGCCAAATCAGGCCAGAATAGCGAGGCTCATGGCTTCATGGCTGCGTAAAAATGGTAACAATCGCTTCTTTAGGCATTCTTCACGGTATATTTCCTTGTTTACCGTTCCGGTAGTGATGAAGATTTGGCTTACTCGACCACAGCTGCATATTGCATGCCAAATCAAATATTTTTTGGGAAACTTGGCCTTTTTCTACGTCCTGAAGTGCTCCTCTACGCCGTTCCGTTGCATGGCAGTATAATAAGACATTCCGGGAAGATGCTTACAGTCTTCCAGCACATCAGTTTCATCGATCATTATCACGCAGGAAAACTGCGTCACATATTCGCGATACAACTTGCGAGCCCGGGTTTTAGCCGTCACATTCTTTTTATCATTACGGTTCGGTACAGTTCTCACCTTGAACGACTTCATACCTTGCCAGTGCGTTGGAAGTATGCCCGAAAGTTGGGCACATTTTTATTTTTCTAGCCACAGTACGTACCGAAAGATCTGGTGGTTCCTGAGATGTTCTCAAACGTGTATCGAAAGAATGAGCAACGTTATGGACAGTGCTTGCAGGAAAACCAAGCTTTTTTGCAAGTTTACTTACTGACAGATCCGGATTTTCATTGCGATGGCTTTTCGCACTTGCTCTTCTTTCAACGTCATATTCGATTTAAAAGCTTATATATCACCAAAAAATGGTTTTACACATTGAACAGACATACGTTCATCTGTCTGCGGAATATTTCACGCGTTGATGTTGTATTTCTAGAGACCATGGATGCCATATTCACAGACATGTCTGTAAATTTGCAGACTTCGCCAAGAATCAGAAGAGGACTTTTGGATGCAGTGGAGGGAAGAGGATGTCTTTGAGGTTTGGAGTTTTTGCCAGAAATTCCAGATTGAACTTCCCAGAGGTCAGGAAAAAAAACTTCCCCAAATTTTAGACGGGAACTAACCAGGAAGGGCACTACCTATAATTTCTCAAAATATCAGGAAAAAATCCTCAGGAAGTGCTAGGCAGATTTTGCAAAGCTCAAAGAAATTGCAAAATTTCAGAATAAGAGAGAGAGAACAGAATAAGTCTTTCCAGGAGCATTGTGGGGATTTCCCAATTGTTCCTGAACAAACATCCTCAATGTTCTGGAGAAAACTTCCCGAAAGTTCAGAAGTCCGGAAAGAAACTTCAAGTATAAATTTAAGGGAATTTTCTTAAAAATTTTGGAGACGGCTTTCCCAAAATTTTAATAAAAATGTCCTCGCAGTTCAGGGTGGGACCAATCAGAAGTTTGGAAAAAATAAGCTCAAGAAAAAACTCCCCCGAATTTCAGAAAGAAACTTACCAGAGAGGGCACTACCTGTAGGATCAAGAAGGATTTTTTCCAAAAATTCAGTAAAGAACTCCTCAGAAGTTCCTCAGAGACCAAAAGTTTACCCAGAAGTGCTAGATAGCTTCCCTAAAGTTTGGAATCGAACATTCCAGCATTTTAGAATGAGAACTTCTCGAAGTTCAGGTAGATACTTTTGATAAAATCAGGAAGATACTTTCCAGAAGTATAGGGGGAGCTTTCTTGTAGTTCAAGCAGGAACTTCTCACAAATTCAGGAACAAACTTCCCCGAAGTTCAGGAGAATACTCCCTTGAAGTTTAGAAGAGAAGATCTCGGAAGTACAGAAAAGAACTTCTCATAAGTTCAGGAAGAAACTTTTTACAAATTTAAAGAGATTTTCCAAGATATTCTGGCGAGTAATTCTTAAGTTTTGCGGAAATTATCCTCGTAGTTTAGGATGGTACTAATCAGAAGTTTAAAAAGCAACTATGTTCTGGAAAAAACTTACCAAATGTTTCTGGAGGGTAAGGTTGGGTTCTTAAATGTGAATTTAATTTAAAAAAAAATCTTTTTAAGTTCACGTAACGTTATTGTTGTTTTAAGATCAGAAGCATTATAATTTGTTGCAGCTCGGCGTGAATTAACTGGTAAAAATATGTTTAACGCAATGCCATGTTGACCAGGTGCGTGGTTATGGAAATGTCGATGAGCTCAAGAGAAATTCAGCAATCCAGCCAACTCTTTAGTGGGGCAAATTGATTTGGTCGTCATAAAAAGGGCGGATTTTAGTTGTTGGCAGGGGGAACATGGTTTGCGATTGAACTTAGGCTTTCTTCTCAGTTTTCTAGGGCAGAAGGAAGGCCAAAAAGAGACACCCTCTCTACAATGGCCACAGCAGGCCACAATTTGTTCAATAATTAGTTTTCATTTGCGTACCAGGGGCACACGCTGTATGACTCAGAGGTTAAATTCTACAACTGCTGCTGCTACTGCCACTTCCACTGCTACTGCTACTGCTACTGCTACTGCTACTGCTACTGCTACTGCTATCGGAGGGATTTTGTTCCGAACTACCTGCAGTTTTCGATGGTGGCAACTGGCGCAACTCTGGAAGAATGATCTGATTATGAACTGCCAGTTTGTTCTAGGTCGTTAGAGTGGACCTTCTTTTGATCAGCCGATACAGAGATCTTAACAAACTATTTGATATTTTTTGTACAAGTGATCGGAACATTGATCTCTCTAATCTATCGCTGGTCGTTTCATCATTTATCCTGGAACTGTAAGAGAGGCCGCCATGTTTACCGCGTCCCAGGTGTCTTGTTCTTGACACATTCTCTGGACAAGATTATCCGGGGTCGTGTCCCGACCGCTCACGGCCATCATGCAGTTGCTCGCGTCGTTGGAGCGAGGGCACACGAAGTAAACATTTTCTGCAGTTTCATCCGCTTCCGCGCATACGGGACACCCGGAAGACTCGGAGTGCCCGTACTTTTGCAGATACTGCCTGAAGCAGCCGTGGCCTGACAATATTTGTTTCAAGTGGAAGGTAACTTTCCCATGTCGCCGATCGACCCATCCAGATATTTCCGGAATTAGTCGGTGGGTCCACCGACCTTTAGTGGAATTATTCCACTCCCTGTGCCACCTGACCATTAATGTAATTCTGCTGGTCTTGCGGATACCTCTTGTGTTCCTTTGCTCGAAGCACTCTAAAACGCATACCGCGTCCCCTCATCCCCTCTAAACACTGTGCGGTATACGATTACCACTCTTAGGCACATTAGCCTGTGGGTACTTTCGAGCTTGCCGAGGTAGCTCTTAGTACTCAGGACGGTGGCCCATGGCAACGCTGGCCAGGAGCCCTGTACCGCTGAGCTATTCGACATAATGCGAGATAATGCGTATATTAGGCTGATGCAAAATTCGAAATATTTGCTCCCCTAAGCTTAATCGACGCCAATTTGGGTCCTGATAGTCCCCAAAAAATTTTAACACATTTGGTTTTAATTTGGCTTTGCACACGCTATTCAAAGTTTGTATGGGAATTAGTATGAAGAATCTCAAACTTACATTTCCAGATCCCTAACATCTTGATATTATGTCCTAAAACCAAATCTTATAAAGATTCATATAGTGTAAGTTGCCAACTATCAAAATGCCGAAGACACCTGACATGTAAATTTTATACAAAAATAGTTATTCAACAAATATAATAATAAGAAGTAAAAATATGTAATGTACATAAAATATATATGTATATAAAATATATAAATTATATATAATTATATAAATCAAATAAAATACATAAAATATATAAATATAAAATATAAAAAACATATAAATAATAAGAAAACAAAAATAAGAATAAAACATCATACTTAAAGTGTGTATTTTATGTTTTATTGAATAACTATTTTTGTATAAAATTTACATGTCAGGTGTCTTCGGCATTTTGATAGTTGACAACTTACACTATATGAATCTTTATAAAATTTGGTTTAAGGACATAATATCAAGATGTTAGGGATATGGAAATGTAAGTTTGAGATTCTTCATACTAATTCCCATACAAACTTTGAATAGCGTGTGCAAAGCCAAATTAAAACCAAATGTGTTAAAATTTTTGGGGACTACCAGACCCAAATTGGCGTCGATTAAGCTTAGGGAGCAAATATTTCAAATTTTGCATCAGCCTAGCGTATATAGCCATGGAGGCTTTCTTGCAGGCGTGGTTGCACACCCTCCCCGGACCAATCAATCGGTGTGTTACCGAGGTGGACTTTGACATCTCTTTGCGGATGACTTCTTCTTCTTTAGCATTTCAAGCTTATTGCTTTTACAATTTGCTTATTGCTTGCTCTCAACTTAGTGTTCTAGATGCACTTCCACAGTTATTAATTGAGAGCTTTCGATGCCAGGTACCATTTTTGCATTAGTATGATTGTGTGGCAAGTACAATCTTACGCTATGCCGAGGGAGTCGAGAAATTTTCCTTAACGAAAAATTCCTAAACCAGACCGGGAATCGAACCTAGCCACCTCCAGCATGGTGTTGCTTTGTAGCTGCGCCTTTACTGACTGAGCTAAGGGAGGACCTTTGCGGATGAGGCCGAGGTGATTTGGAGTGCGGAACAGAATCGTCTGGCTTTTAGCAGCATTGATACAAATCTTTCAGCTAAATATTGAAATATTCGAACTGAACATTTAAAGGCCCTCCTGAAGTTTTCCAATCAGAGCACGTACCCCAGGTAGCACACTATGGTCATAATTCGTTGTAGTAACTTGTTTATGACTTAGCAAGTCATATTTATGTTATCTCAACCGAATGGCAACAAGTGTGCTACTAGGGATCACCCGGCAGGGGAGGAACATCTGACGTGAAGATGTTGGATAGGATAGCGCCTAAGAGCGTACCCTGAGGAACACCAGCATCAACGTTTAACGTATCAGAATGGGAATTGTTTAGAAAGACCTGGAATAATCCGTTCAACAGATAGTTTTTGATTATCTTGACTAGATAGATTGGAATGTGACCTTTCCTGAACCCAAATTATTCCGGAATTATGTTTTTCTGATTTGCAAACTCCAGTAAACGGCTATCTTGACTAGATAGATTCGAATGTGACCTTTCCTGAACCCAAATTATTCCGGAATTATGTTGTTCTGATTTGCGAACTCCAGTAAACGGCTGAGGGTCTACTTATCGATCATCTTCAAGATGAAGGACAAAAGGCTGATGGGGCGATAGCTTTTAGCGCTGGTAGGATCTTTGCCAGACTTGCGAATAGGAATTACTTTGGCTATTATCCAGTAAGATGGAAAGTAGCCAAGCTCAGAACATCTGTTGAAAACCGCTGCAAGGTATTGGTAGAAATCATCACTCAAGTTTAACAAATCGAGGTATTACCAGCGGCTTTCATGTTCTTGGTTCGTTTGATGGCAGCTATCATCTCATCAGCCGATATGTTACTATTGCCAGGGACGGCTAAGGGCGTTTCGGCGACTCCAGACATTGCCTCCGTAACCGTAGACCCATGTGCCCTCACAATAGATTGGCCAAGGTTGTAAGAGTTTACCAAATGTTGACATAGTGCTTTGGCATTTTCAACAGGGGTGATAAGTTCTGGTTCTGGATGGGAGGGACTAAGCGGCTGAATTGGTGTTGACTTATTTTTAACAATTTTGGTCAACTTCCAAACGGGGTTTTGCGCAATCTGGGAGAAGGCAAATTTTAGCTTCGAATTGCCTATTTCTGAGATCCATCATCCTGGCTTGAATAATTTTAGTAAGGCGGTTCGAAATAGTCTTAAGGTGAGGTAGACCGGTGCGCTGAAATTGTATTAGGATCGAGGTACGAATTCCGATAATATACTTTGTAGTCCTGTCAAGGTTCAGAGAATCAATCACCTGGTTTACTGAAGGAACATGTTTCTCTTGGGCCCGAGAGATTGCTTCGTGGAGTGTACGCAGTTGTCGATCGATGTCTTGGAGCGTCTCGGGGAGTGCAACGTAATCGATAGAGTCTTCGACGCATCGCTGGAACAGTTCTCAGTTAACTCGGTGATAGTTGCGTCCAATGATCCGATGCCGGTTGACCGAGTAGTAGCCAAATTCGGCCACCACCAGGTAGTGGTATACTACTGGCTGAGCGATGTTCTGGCCATGTTGGTATGGAAAATATTGAGGATTGAGTACGCCCCAGCTTAACTTAACCAGGATGGAGAGTCCGGACTCAGTATCGTGTAAGTACCGTTGTAGTGTGTGGACCCGTTGGAAGCGAAAACCCCAAGGTGTCCCCGTTAAATATATTTTTCTGATGCATAGGAGACGTTCCTAACTGAAATTTGAAGTCTGTGATAGGAAAGTACTATGCATTTAGTTAATTTTCTCTGAAATATCGGCATTTTAAGACATCACATAATATTTGCGTTATTTTCAATAGTTTAATGTTAAAAATCAATAGTT
>JASCZW010007198.1:0-71905 GCA_034211315.2 Aedes japonicus
ATGGGACTGTACCTTGTTTTATGCAGTTGAACCGTTTCATGCCATTCAAACAATTAAATACGCCAATCCTGAATGCCGAAAACCAGTCAACTGCGGCTATGTGTATACCGATCGATAGAAAAATCAAAACAAATTGTCGCAAAATTGACCTTATTCACTCAAATCGGTTCACACAGTTTCCCGCGGACCGGTCGCCTATACGTTGGCTTAATCAAGCATTTGTAAATTCATCTGCTTTTCCGTTTCCCTCTATCCTCAATCTTGATACCAGCCATGACTGTACGGTTCGTGTACGACGTGCATTCTCTTGATCTTCAAATGAATAGGATAACAAGCGCGTTCCCAAAAATAGAACTCCACCGAGATCGATAACGACTTCAGCTATTGCAGTACGACGCCAGTCATTTGTTGCCATTGGTTGTCGATCCACCTCCCCCATGCACATTGCAACTGGCAAGCTGCTGCAACCGATGAAAGTAGCGCCCCAGCAGAAGATTGATGCGCTCGATTGCGATTATCAATCAACTAAAAACTCGCCTGCTGTATTAGCCTTGTATTTTCGTTTGCATGAAGTCAAAGACTTGCGAAATTGGAACCTAAGAAAACTGAGACGAAAGGCGCACAACCAAACTGGTTCAAGTTGCCTGTACCTTTTTCACTAAATGAGATTCGCGTACCAACTCCTTCACTACCACGCGTTGACGAACGTGACATGATTATACAAACCTTTCTCCTACTGTCCCAAACGAAAACAACGACGACGACGATTTTCACCCTAAATGGGCAAAGCTACTAAATGCATGGCATTTAGCCGCTTCAATTATTGCTAATTTACTTGGCGAGAGAAAAGGTAAAAGGTTGAGAAATTTTGCAGCAGCCCAAAGAGATTTGCTTAATTTATCAAATCATGCTGCGAGATTGAGTTACATTCGCGTTGCGTCTATTGCGCGTCCATTTGGTTTCGAAGGTCTATCCATTTATGTCTACCGTGTATAATAACATAACGTCAGCTTATATTCATCGTCCGTTTGATTCATTGCCACAAAGCACTCAGCATAAATCAAAACTTATCGGTACATTTCATACATTAGATATTGTTTCTAGCAAATGCTTAAAAATTGTCGTTTGAGTTGCGAAGGTGCTAATTCGAAATTTGTGAAAAGCATATACATTAGGGTAGCTTAAAGTATTGTTAAACTATTTTCCCGAAATATGAGCTCAGATTGATGCGAACACAAATTGCTCTAGCCCTTTGATGTATCTAGTTATACGATAACTATCTGTGGGAAAACCGAACTTTTTGTTCTCATCGAAAAATCTTCCCAACAGTCAAAAACCACTTTTCGATTGAACATCGAGCTAATCAATAAATAATTGATTTTACGGCTATAATGTTCTGATATTAACGATCCACGGCTTTCAAGGCTTCACGGTTTTCACTGCTTGCATCCTATATGACATTGAAGCTTTGGTTTTGGACTCTGTTCTTCACACCAGACACACCAATATTGCCTGCTGAGTAATTGACGGAGCATTGGACAAGAAAACCATCTTGTTAAATACCTACCTTTAATTTATACCGACGTGCAATCGAAATGAGCTAAATTGATACGTTAAGCCACCCTAACTACATTCTAACTTGAGTCTTTATTAACGACCAGCCAAGTAACAATTCTAATTTAAACGCTAGTTTAGAATGAGTGACAAGCCGGAAGGAGAAAATAGAAGCAGAAATTGTTTTACATAAAGACTATACTCGAAAAATATGAGACAGACAAAACTGATCGTCAAAAATTCATGTTTAATCGGATTTTCATAAAGCTTCCAGGAAGTAAACAACAACATTATAATGTAGAAAGAGATTTTCGCTCATCACCATGAGGCCCCAAGAGTGGACAGTAATGTTTGCTAGAAATAAAAAAATATGAAGAGAAAGTGTGGATAGTTCCGTCAGTGTACGGCAGGTTGAGAAAATTTAATAGAAGTATTGATAATTGAGCGAAGAGCTTGGATTTAGCAGTGCTCGAACCATCCTAATACATCATCATCGTTACTCCAAGTACGAAGAATACAAACATAAGAATTATTGTATGAAACAATATTATAGGTTTCTGCTTCATTGGTTTATTGGATCCTCTCTCTATGACCGAATACCCCAACTTTGTCCTTGACACAACTCATAAGGGTTTGAGCAATAGTGGGACCGCCTTCAAAACCAGCTTGTTCTCGAATATTTTAGGTATTTTACAAAAATAAGCTCAATCGGTGCTCAAAAGTTCCGCCAAGCGGTGAGTTGAAGTCTTTTGGTACAAAAAACAACATTTGTATCTCTGTACCAGTCAGGTTTGGGATGTCAATTCCAGCCAAAATAGCGTTTCACTCTCATTAGACTGCATTTGTCACTTCTTTTCCGCATCCTCGAGGTTTTCGCTTGACAGTTGCCCAATATTTTTCGATCGGTCTGAACTCAGGGCAATTCGGAGCATTGATCTGTTTGACGACGAAATTAACGATGTTTGCAGCATACCATTCCAGTACCTCCTTAGAGTAGTGGCAGCTGGCTAGATTAGACCAAAACATAACGTTGGTCTTGTGTTGCCGAATGAAGGGTTAAAATCCGCATTTTCAGACACTCGTTAATGTAAACCTTCGACGTCATTGTGTGAGATGTGATGAAAGCTTTGATTTTAAGGCCACTGATTCCTTGCCAAAATTTGCGTCCGGGGATTGGTTTATAATCCATTTTGACATATGTTTCGTCATCAATGAAACATCAACAAATGTCTATCAAACGTGTTTTGTTCCAACCACCAGGGACGCGATGGTGTATTAAACCGTGCGTCCAGATTTACTTTGAATCAAGCGTTATCTGTCAAAGGATGAGCAATTTTTACAGAACTAGGCAATAATTCAATCTCCTCAAATTGTCTTCATTTTTATGGAAATGTCATTTGAGAAATATCTGTCTGGTAAACGCTAAAGCCAATAATTTTAGTGATTTACAACAATAAGAGACTATGATGAACTAAAAGAAAATCTTTCCACTTAAATTTTAAGTATTTGAGCAATGAATGCGATTCCAGAAACCCCAAAAATAGTATCCCAAGTAACAATTTTAGTTTTATTCCAGCTGTATAGCACTTCTCCCGGCTTTGTTGATGAAACTACATTCAAAACTATTTTGTCTACCAACACCTCCTTTATGATTTTTTAAAGACGAAATATGTACAAAGTGGCCCACTGTATAGACGGTCGTGAAAACAAGTTAAAAACCTTTAAAAGACCATAGAGATTTTGAAAATGTTCTAGTGACAGATGTTATGACCACCTGAGAACCTTCATAAACCTTTTGGCTGTCATGAAAACCAGCATACGGCCATATGGGCACAACTGTCAAACTTCGTGGTTTGTTTTTGTTGTTCTGCTTTGTTCGCTTTTGTTTCTCTGCTCTTCTGATTCATTTCGCAGTAAATAATATCTAGGAAAAAGTCCTAGTGTTCCGGAAGATTTTGTTTGATAGCTAAATATTGCGTTGAGTTATATATTGAGTTTTTCACAGCGTATCACGCTAATTTATGCGCATTTAAATTTATGGTGAACATTGGTACAATATGATCCGAAAATGAATGCGCCTTGAAAATTGTGCGAGTTTACAACAACAAAAACAAAATTAGAACAGATAAGTGCGATGGATTAATCATAAATTTCGTGAAAAGTGATGGAATTCAAAAAAGGGTATTCTAAAAATATGCCAAAATCGGTCATCGATCTACAGTGCATTACATTTAAAATTTGGTGCATTTATTTTTCCACATTTCAATTATTTCTTATATTTCAAAATGGCGATTGGAAAAAATAACAGTTTTGCCAATCACTACTATAAAACCATTTGGACATTTGGTGACTTCCTTCTATGCCAATTTGCCGTTAAATGCATTTACTGGAGGCAAAATGGTTTGAAAATGCTTTTTCAATTGACCATAATAAGATAATATGAATGAGTCCTAGAACGGCATTTTGCGAATTCATAAAGTCGTAATAACACCTTTGATAGGAGTAGTAGGAATTTGAGAAAACAAGGTTTTAATATTGTTGTAAACATGCTGTGCAGATTCTCAACCTGACTTAAATATGAAACCTCTTGGTACCATTATAAAACCAAAGTGATTTCTAGTGGCTGTCAGAAACTTTAATAAAACTTAGAAAAGCTGGATGGTTTTGACAATGTTACTTGGGCAGTGCACAGTGGTCCAGAATGCGAATTTAGCTGGAAAAATACATGTTAAGCCTAAGTTTCTAGTTTTGGATCAAAACTACGTTCAAACAAAGTTGTTTCTAAAAATAAGGCCTTTCTTTTGGTGTAAATGAAAACTAGGATGGTCCTTATTTTCAGAGAAATCGAAAATCTAACTTTTTTATTTGCAGAAATAAAGGTATACATAGTTTGGAAAAATTTTAGATTAAATAATTTTAAGCAACTCTGACTGAATAAATTTGTTTGTACGTTTTGAAAATGACCGAATATGAACATTTTTTTTGTACGTAGCTTTTTTATTTCAAATCTTTCAGCGAAGTTGTCTTGGCATTGATTTTAAAACAACTTCTAGTGTACTGAAATCGTCTTTATCGTATGTCAAACAAAAGTTATTATGGTTTTTGTAAACAAAATAGGTCTTTTTCAAATGTTTATTTCTACTGTTGGGGCAAACTAATTTTTATTATTGCATATTACTTCTGAAAACTGGAGACAGGCTTTTTTTAAATTGAGTTCAACACATTTAAAAAGCGCGAAACTTTATAAGAAAATCGTTAATAACTCGCTAACGGTAAGAGATTTCAGCAAGATTTATACGTCAAAAGTTTTATCTTTTTATGATACCTATCATACACTGACGGAACTTTCAACACTTTCCCTTTATATCTTTCATTCTAGCAAACATTACTGTCCACTCTTGGTGCCTCATGGTGATGAGCGAACAACTCCTTCTACATCATAATCGTTACTCCATGCACGAAGAATACAAAACATAACAATTAGAGTATAGTTACGCTAGTTAGAACTTCTTGTTTTCGGATCCAGTAGCAAAGAAGAGTTAGTGGAAAATTCAAATTTTTGTTTTTGTGAAGATTTATGGAGTTTTCGCCTTAGGCCATACCTAACCTATCAGGCCTCTGCTGTACACAGAAGTTGTCTCCATTGTAATCGGTCCATGGCTGTACTTCGCCATCTGCGCTGTCTGCGGAGAGTCCGCAGAACGCCTTCTACTTGATCGATCCACCTTGCTCGCTGCGCGCCTCTTCTTCTTATATCCGTCGGTTATCATCGATTATCGTTTTCGAGAACCATTTTAACAGGGCTGTCGTCTGATATTCTTACGACAGCCCATAGTAGTCAACCGATTTCGGTGATGTGTACGATGGGAGGTTCTCCCAGCAACTGATGCAATTCGTGGTTCATTCGCCTCCTCCACGTTCCGTCTTCTATCTGCACTCCACCGTAGATCGCACGCAGCACCTTCCGTTCAAAGACACCAAGGGACTTGGTCCTCCACTTTCAATGTCCATGTTTCATGACCCTAGAGAACTACCGGTCTGATCAATGTTTTCTAGATGGTAAACTTGGTTCGGCGAACTTTGTTTGATCTTAACGTCCTCCGGAATCCAAAGTAGGCACGATTGCTAGCCATAATGCGCCTTTGTATCTCTCCTCTGGTGTCGCTATCGACAGTCATCAATGAGCCCAGATACACGAATTCGTCCACTACCTCGATTTTGTCACCGTCAATCTGAGCTCGTTGTTGGAGGCTTACATTGCCTTCTCGTGAGCCTCTTCCCTTCATGTATTATTTTCAACGTATTAATCACAAACCCAATCCTACCAAAATCAGCCTTAAGTCTGATGTACGTTTCCGCCACTGTCTCAAAGTAACGTGTTACGATATCAACGTCGCCGGTGAAGCCGACTTGTTGGACAGACTCCCTGAAGATCGTGCCACTCGTGTCCATCCCAGTTTTTCGAATCACACCCTCCAATGCAATGCTAAACAACAAACACGACAATCCATCACCTTTCCGGAACCCTCTCCGGGATTCGAAGGGATTTGAGAGTGTCCCTGATACTCGGACGACACACATCACTCGATCCATCGTTGCTTTGACCAACCACGTCAGTTTTTCCGGAAATCCATATTCGTGCATAATCTGCCATAGCTGGTCTCGATCGAATGTATCATAAGCTGATTTGAAACCGATGATAAGATGATGTGTTAGATGATGTTAGATTCGTGACATTTCTGCAGCAATCGTCGAATCGCTAAAAGCTGGTTCTTAGTAGCGCGGGCACCCATGAATCCCACTTGATATTACCCCACGAATTCCATTGCAAATGGTGATAGGCGGCGGCCAAACATTTGGGAGAGCCACTTGTAGGGGGCGCTCAGTAGCATGATTGCACGATAACTGTAGCAATCCAGCTTGTCCAGCCCTTTTTATAGATGAGACATACTATTCCTTCCATCCAATCCTCCGGTAAACTTCCTCCTCCCAAATCTTGGTAACTACCCAGTGCAGCGCCCTTGCTCGCTTGGAAGTTAATCAGCTCCAGCAGTTTTGTTGTTTTTCAACCGACCATTTTCCTCCTCAACTTCCTGAAGAGTTGGGGTCGGGATCCTGTCATCTTCTGCGCGTGTTCCTAGATTTATTACCGTGCCACTTTCGTTTCAATATTGCCGTTCAAGTGCTAGTCGAAGTACTTTTTCTACCTTTCAATCACCTCACATTTTTCTGTGAAAAAGGTGACTTTCCAGGGCTCTGCAAATATCGGCTTGTGGTACGTAGCCTTTGCGCCAGCTGTTCAACTCCTCGTAGAATTTGACTGTGTCGTTAACACGGTAAAGTGCTTTCATTGCTTCGTAGTCTCGATCTTCCATCTGGCGCTTTTTCCTTCGAAGAATAGCCTGTGCTACATTCTTTTCCTCTACTAACAGCTTGCATTCGCCATCAAACCAGTCATTTTTTCCATTCGTTGCTGAAGTACCTAGTGTCACTATTGCAGTGCTACCAATGGTGGTTCAAATATCTCTCCAGCTATCCTTAAGAGTAGCTCCGCTAAGCTGCTCTTTCGTTGGTAGGGCTGATTCTAGCTGTTGCGCGTATTCCTGGGCAACTCCGGTTTCCGTAGTAGCTCAATGTTAGGTCGTGGAGTCGGAAATCAACGCGTGTTGTACACAGTCAAGAGTTTTGAGCGCATACATACTGAAACTAGGTAGTGGTCCGAGTATATATGCGAACGTTGATGATGTCGGAGAAGAATTTCCCTTCGATTAGAAAATGGTCGATTTGATTCTCTGTTCGTTGGTCAGGTGTTCTCCAAGTGGCTTTGTGGATGACTTTACGGGAGAAGAAGGTTCTTCGGACTACTAAACCGCAAAAATCACGCATCCGTTATCGTTCGCTACGGTATGCAGACTGTTAGGCCCTATTACAGTTCAGAACATTTCTTCCCGTCCTACCTGAGCATTCATGGCACCAACGACGACTTTTACGTCCCATTGCGGGCAGCCATCAAACACTTGCTCTAGCTCTAGCGACTAAATTTAACGCTGTTTCACAAGAATGACCTTCGCGATATCCCGATTGTTCCTTCAGCAATCAAATTATTACTATTTAAATACGTTACTAGCTGGCCTTTTACAACAAGTTCCAAATTGTTTTCTAAAGTGTGCAACATGTTAATAGGACGAAACTCTTCGGCTTTAATCGTTCCAGCGACTTTTTGAATGAGAATAACTAAAGATTCCTTCCAAACTTGTGGCACGTGCCCAGTTTGCAGCGATTCATTAATTAGGTCCAGCAGATGATATCTTTCGATCTGTACTATGGTACCTTTCGAAAGTTTTATAATGGTGCTGTGATTCGCGAAAGAGAACGAGACATGAGAGAATCTCTCATTGTTACTTTTTGACACGCGTTTTGACACGGTAGTTTTGCAATAATATTATATCAGCTTTTATAAAAGTCTTTCTTACTTCTTTAGCATCATCTTGAACTTTATACGAGAAATTCATAAAAGTTTTTAAGTTGTTTTTATATCCGAAGTTAATTATTTTAAAGTTAAGTACTTTAAAGTTTGTTGTTATATCCAAGGAGATTTTGTTTCTTTTGAATGATGATCCAAATGAAACAAACAATCTCAAAACTTAACACTACCGAGCAGATGGACATGAATTTTATCTCAAGTTTTTTAAATGCAATTTTTCTCTGCCTTTATTTTCTATCACTCCCAGGTATAAATAAAGCCTGTCCACGTTAAATTTTGGACACCAAAATAACAGCAGCAAAAAAAAATTACACATAATTCAACAAAACCGACTGTTTATTTTACAACAATAGAGTTATATCTACATTAGAAATAGTTGATTAGGATGTTAATCCTACTTTTTGTGAAATTCTCGAACTTTCTGTGGTACACCCACCACGCAGTGATCGGAAGAGCCTTTTTTCATGGTGAAATTAATAACTCCGTTACGTTTCCGAATCATGGTGTCTTCTATAAAGATGTATCTAAACAAGTTGTCCAACTTGTGGTGATGATTTCGTAGTACCAAACTTAACCACTAGGGCGGGCGGCGCTGTTGCTAACTTTTGAACAAAACACAGCAGAAGGGTGATGATGTAGAAGGAGATGTTCGCTCATCACCATGAGGCACCGAGAGTGAACAACAATGTTTTTGGCTAGAATTAAAGATATGAAGAGAAAGTTTTGATAGTTCCGCTAGTGTGCGGCAGGCTTGGAAATTTAACAGATGTTTTATGAAAACGTCAGTCGGTGCGAATCAAAACAAACCCAAAAAAGGAGAGAGTTCCTCTCCCATGTGCGCATCAGTAAACAGAGTGCACACAATAGATCGCTAGAATAACTATACAAGCCACAGTGGTACATGAGCGTCTTCCAACCGGACATTTTGCCTGTTGAGGGCGGACATAGTCCGTGCTTCGACCTACCCGCAGTGGGATGTTAGGCAAAAATGTCGTTGGTCGGTACCACTGTACACATGCCCTTTTCGCTCAATTTTCATAAAACATCTGTTAAATTTCCAATCCTGCCGCACACTAGCGGAACTATCCAAACTTTCTCTTCATATCTTTCAATTCTAGCCAAAAACATTGTTGTTCACTCTCGGTGCCTCATGGTGATGAGCGAACATCTCCTTCTACATCATAATCGTTACTCCTCGCACGGAGAATATATAACATAACAATTAATGTAAGAAGGGTGATGTTTCAAGGCAAGTTTGTAGGAAATATAATTTAAAGCAACTTTGCACAAAACACCATTTTTCTAGCTCTTCATTCGACCATTTTTCTGCTATTTCTATTTCGCTATTTTTCTGCTTTATTTTTTCTCTGTGATTTTTCTGCTTTAAATCAGGGTGCCTTTAAAAAATGAGTTTTTTTACCATAACTTTTTTGTTCTTCATATTGAGAAAAAGTGATCTGGAAATAAAATATAGGAAACATTATAGCACACATTTTTGCTCAACAAAGTTTTTCAAAACAGCTTATCATCCATTGTTTAGGCGAGAATTGGCCAAAAATCATCAAATTCTTGTTAAATGGGTGTCAAGGAACAAATGGCTATATTAATGAGCCCAGATTCCCGGGGCGGGGACTGCTTAAAATCGGATCTATTTTGTTAAAATTACCCCTAACTTCTGATCCATAAAATAAACCCAAACACTTAGTTTAGCAAAAACATGTACCATATTTTTCCCAAGACTTTGTCTCAAGATTATTTTTTCCTTACAATTGAAACTAAAAAGTTAACAGGAAAAAGCAGACTTTTTAGGGATACACTAATCTACAGCAGCAAAATAGCTCCGAACCAAAAACAAACTGAAACAATGTTGCAAAACAATCATCAAACCATCTGATATGCAGAAGTGGTGGAAAAAGATTATGATTGAGATTAAGTTGATAGCTCTACTGTGCAAAACTGATGGGAAAAGTCCGAGAATTCATCCAAAATGCTGATAAATATTTTATTCGTTGTTTTAACTTTTATGTTGATAAGTAGCAGAATCCTGAATTTCAAATAAAATAAATATTCAACAACTAGTTTGTTCGTAATGTTCAAAGTCAATGATGTTAGTGGAATCCATGTGTTCCACTATATCGAGACGATTTGATATTTTTGCAATCGTTTCTGAAACTAAAAACCGTCACGCGATACAAAATTGTCTTCCGCATTAGTCACTCGTACCTATCAACAATTATGCTCTTCTGGTACTCATGCCTCACGCAAAGTGATCCATTTTTGCAGATCCTTCGAAATGCTACCGATAGAACTAGTTTTCGCACTTTAATCGGCAATAAGCAAAAGAAAAAAAAGCTACAAGGGGACCAACTTGTCCCACTCACGCTGCGTGTTTCATGGGATACTGCGCACTTTCTTACCTGAGATGTGTGTGCGATTATCGTAGTTAAAGCACGTAGGTGGCAAACCTGGCACCTCTGTGGTTTTCCCGCACCACAGCCATCATTAACGAGAGATTACGAAAAAAAAAACACTTTTCCTCAAGGTTGCGCATTGCTTTGCCCCTTCCGATGATGGTGGACCCTCCCCTTCGAGTACCGTTTGTTCGTTCGTTTGTGGTGGCGGTGTTGGGTGTGTTTAATTGCTACCTGCCAACACCGCGCGCCTCTGCTGCCTTACCATCATGGCAAAGTCTACAGTCAATAAAAGACGCCGCACGACGGTGGTCGCACAGCATAGCTGGGAAAGGAAATCCGTTGTGCATAAAGCGAATTGCATGTCGCTATTACTTTGCTTCTGATGCGACCAATTCCAGTTATGGGCCATTTTATGCATATGATAGTGGACTCTGTCTTTGGGTGGTACGTTTGGAGTATGGTAAAATTTTACAAATTTATTGCACTTATTTAAGACGGAACGAATCACACGAAATTGGAGCGATTTGATTTAAGAAGCTTAAGTCGTTCGAATTATTTACATAGTGACATTTATTTCCGCTATTTAATCGTCTTCAAACATGACGAAACATCCCTGTGATGATGGAGAAATTTCAAAATGATGATAAAGAATAATAAAACCATCACAAGATTTGGAAACAATGCACCGTCGGGTATCTACACGTTGCGTGATGTTGACTGTCTTTCAGCCAGTTTAATAGATTGTTGGTAAGTAAGCAATTAGGTTAATTCGATGAAGCAGAGCCCACAAATCTTATATGGTGGAATGCACTACTCACCGTGTTGTAAGACACGTGACTGTATAGTGTATACGCATTCCAATTTGAACTTGGTAATGCTGGTAGCAGTGTTGAGCCAGCCTAGCTAATGCGATATGCAGCAAAGTTAGATTATGAGTTTTGAAACAATTACGAGTGCGAACGATGGTTTGTTTATTTTAACTAGTTCATTTATTTGGGAGGTTCAATTGCGTTAGCTTTACGGTGCCGATAATTCATTGATTTTTGTATAATGTAATGACTTAATACTAGGATTAGCAGGACTTGGGCCGTTTACTCGCGGTTTACCCGAGGATAAAACAGGTGACATTTTTTTATTGGGATGGGTTGGAAAGAGGAACATGGAAATAGGATTCTTTAGTCTTATCAGATAGTTGTCGCCAGCACAATAACTTGGTGCGGAATGGCCAGGGCTCCATTTTGTATTCTACCGAATGTAGTTACCATTTGGCGACGATGAGACTCCTCAGATGTGGGGTGTGGAAGTAGTTCGCCTCCCCGCGGTGCACCCTGGAAACGTTAAGCTCCCCTTAACGGCTAAACGAACTACAACGGAGGAAGCGCCATACGGCGAAGGATCCGGCAAGAGGTCGTAAGCGCTCGTGACATGGGGAACAGGGACGATCCTGGGCTGCACTCTCAGACGTTCCAACCCCGGTCCTGGCCCTGGTTTTCTCGATCGGAGGAGGGACCATACGACACGAGGATTGGCAGGTACCGTAAGCGGTCGGGTAGGGAGATCGCGGACGATCTGGATTGACCACCAGACGTCCCGAACCCTGCTTGGATCCAGGAGCATCTCGATCGAATCAGCGTCAGGTCGGCGAAGCTAACTACTAAAGACCTATGTAGTTAGATATAGTGGGTGCGTAAAGCACACTAGCCCCCTCCCTGAAGTAATACCGAAAGGTGGTTCCGAAGAGGGCTGGGGCTCGAGGCACGAGTGGGTTTTTAGTGGGTCGAGGAGTTGGCACCCTCATCCCCACACCCTGAGTTCTTCAGGAGTCTGTTTGCAGATTAAATTCTTATACTAGACATTTGAATAAACACATAAATCGATTGCAAATAGCACAGATCGTGAGAACCCAACACATCTCTTATAGGAACATAACCCTAGCAAAGGAAAATAACAAGCTGATATCATATAAGCAACAAGTTCTGTTATCTCAGTTATCGTTTTGATTTCCGCTGTTATCGCATAACATATTTAGTTATCACCATTGGCAAATTTTGTTATCATATGTTATCATTTTGAGCACACTATTTTTTAAGAGTCAAATTGTAAAACTTTAAATAATTCCAGCATGTTTGAACAAGAAATTTAGCTTTCAATCAGAATATTTTTTTCGGTTATTAGCATGATCATTTGATTTCAAATTGATAACATAATTTGTTACTACTTTAATGAATTTGCTTACAATGCAGGATTTGTTATCAAGTTGTTCACAGTGATACCAAAATAAGTTATTATTATGATATTCAAGGAGTATTTTTTTTGTTATTTATTCTGTTATTTTGGCTGTTTATTCAGCCTGAATGATAACATATTCAGTGATCAAAAACTGATAACCTGGTATCAGAACTTGTTATCAATTTGATATAATCCTTTGCTCGGGAAGGTTGTCTTCCTTAGGCCTCTATGGTATTCAATAGTTGCGTTCTGGCGGCCTAATTATCCGTGCATTGCCAGACTGCGTCATCAATGTCATCATAACCGTTTCCACACCGGCAAAGATTTCCACGAGGTTAATTCGGAAGAGATGTGCATCTAACTGGTAGTGGTTGGACATAAGTCTACTTATCACACGGATGAAATCACAGCTAACGTGCAGGTCCTTAAACCACGCCCACGATGAAACAATAGGAATGATGGAATGTAACAGCCGTCCTAGATTTCCGGTGTACGAATCGGTTTGCCACCTCGAAAAGGTACTCTGACGTACTAAATGGTAAAATTCTTCGTGTGAAATTTGTCTATCATACAAATCGCCTTCCTGGGCGCCCACCTTTACGAGCGAGTCCGCTTTCTCATTGCCTGGGATTAAGCAATGTGAAGGGACCCTTACAAAAGTGATCAAATATGATCTTTCGACCAGCACACTCATCTGTTCCCTTAGTTTCGAAAGGAAATAAGATGAGTGTTTACTAGGTTTCATCGTCCGAAGAGCTTCAATCGAACTGAGGCTGTCCGAGAAGATGAAGTAATGGTCTGCAGGCATGTTGGAAATCACCCCCAATGCGAAATTGATTGCTGCCAGCTCTGCAACATAAACAGAACAAGGTTCCTGAAGTTTGTGGAAAGCGCTAAAGTTTTCATTGAAGACACCGAAGCCAGTGGATCCATTGAGGCGAGACCCATCAGTGAAAAACCTTTTTTCGGAATTGATGTGTTGGTACTTTTCATTAAAAATACGTGGAATTATTGTACAACGAAGTTGTTCTGGAATTCCATGAGCTGCTTTTTTCATGGAAAGATCATTATGAATTGAGAAACTGGTGAAGTGAGCGTGAGTTGGAGTATAGCAGGGAAGACACATATCCGACGAAATGTAGTGGTGGTAAATTCTCATAAATCAAGATTGTGTGTTCAGCCCTAACATTTATTCAAAATTGTCTATTACAAATGCGTTTTTCACTCCACATTTGATTAATATTCTGAGCGAAAGCTCCCAGAACCGATTCTGGAGGGGTGTTACGCCTGCCAGAACTTCAAGACTCATGGTATGCGTTAATACGCAGACAACGATATTGAATTCGTTCCAATTTTATAAGGTGCCTTTTTTCTTGCCGAGAGAAAGCAAAAAGAGCCATACTCTTGAAGAGAGAGAAAAGTTGTTTTATAAAGAGTTATGAGGTCTCCCGGATGAGCATCCCACCATGTGCCACAAATTGAACGGAGAAAGTTGACCCTTTTCTGTCATTTTTGCTTCAAATACGTAATGTGGGCATTCCAAGTGCACTTTGAATCAAACCAGACCCCAAGGTATTTGAAAGACAACGATTGGGTAATGTTTCTGCCCAAAAGATTAAGCTGCAGTTGGGCTGGATACCGCTTTCGAGTAAACACTACCAGTTCAGTTTTCTGCGGTGAGAAATCAATCCCCAGATTCCTAGCCCAAGAAGATAGGTTATCTAGGGAATTTTGCAGTGTTCCTTGCAAGTTGAGGGCATGTGAGCCTCTTAACGAAACCACATTGTCGTCAGCAAGTTGTCTTAGCGTGCATTGTTCTGCCAAACAATTGTCAATATCTTTGACATAAAAGTTATAAAGAAGGGGACTTAGACATGAGCCTTGGGGCAGGCCCATGTAACTAATTATGGAAGTTGTCAGTTGTCCAAGTGAAAAGTTCATTTGTTTTCCTGACAGCAAATTGTACAAAAAATTATTAAAAAATCCGGGAAGTCCACATCTCTGCAGATTATCTGACAGGATTTCAATGGAAACTGAATCAAAAGCTCCCTTGTGCGCAAAAGCCAGTTGAATATCCGAGGAAAGCAGCGCTAGACAATCATTTGTTCCTTTGCTCTTACGGAACCCAAACCGTGTATTTGATAACAAATTATTCGATTCAACCCACGAAAGCATAGCAATCGGGCGGTATGCCAGGCTTTTGAATGGATATCACTTTGACCTGTATCCACTCAGGCGGTACGATGTTGTTTCGCAGTAAGGAATTAAATAGGTCTAGCAAGCGTCTTTTTTCGATATCTGGGAGATTTTTCAGAAGATTGATCATATCGCAGAAGAAGATTATCATATCGCATCCGGGGGAGGAGTTGTTTGATGAAAGAAGAGTCATAGAGAATTACAGCATTGTGAAGGGTCTGTCGAGAGAGTCACCACTTGGAGACGTTTCTCGAAAAATATGTTTTGCTGGAACAGAATCCGGACAGACCTTTTACGCGAAATCGAATATCCATCGGTTGAGATCATCACTCTCATTAGAAGATGAGCGGTTACGCATCTTGCGAGCCACCCTCCACAAGGTGGCCATTGAGGTTTCTCGTGAGAGTCCCTCGACAAAATTTCGCCAATAACCGCATTTTTTTGCTTTCATAAGTTGTTTTAGCTGTGTTTCAAGCTTTGAATATTCCTCGAAGTGAGTGGAAGTCATGTGTCTACGAAAAGCTTTGAAAGGGTCAGATTTTTAAAAATAGAGTTTTGTGCATTCATCGTCCAAGCCAGGTGTGGCTAGTCTCTTTTTGAAGGGTGCACTTGGAACTTTTCTTTTTCGTGCTTCAAATGAGCTTTTGTAGATCAGATCGGCAAGGAATCAATATTCTTCTAACGGTGGAAGTGTATCGACGGATTCAGTACCGATTGCTACCGTCGTTGCATATTTTTGCCAAACGATGTTCCTTGTTAGGTCGAACGGAGCTCGAGATGGCTCTGAAGGTTGAGGGCCACACTTAATTGAAATAATTATCGGTAAGTGATCGCTACCATGGGGATCAATGAGGACTTTCCACAGACAGTCCAATGAAAGCGATCTGGTGGCGAACCAGCCCAGGAGGCTGAAAGCCACTCCAATAAAGATACAAAAATAAGCGATCTGGAACAGAAAGATAGGTCGAGTCTGCTTTCTTGAGGAGGAGGTTCAGGTATGCGTGTCACTTCACCAGTGTTCAAAATTGACAAATTGCAATCGTCACATAAATCGTAAAAGATTGTGTCGAACGATGATAATCACCATTTATTTTCAACTTATTTCTTCAACGCCATGGTAGATCACGAAGAAAACTTCATCTAGAAAATGGATCAAGCCTTAATTCCTTTAGCTACTCAATCATTATGATTATGACAAATTGTAACTCCGACTTTTTCAATCTGCAAAGTGATTGAGAAGCCAGTATTGAGATAGTTACGCACCCGTAACTAACAAATCTTCCATTATTTGAATTATTAGGTACTTAGCAAAAGTACAAGTCTGGTACACATAATTTGTTTGTAAATTATTAAAATATGGTTGCGCTTTTTATAACACTGATATGTATTCAACTACTACTCGCTGTAAACGGTACCCAGCACTACAACTCTGCCTATCAAGGTTGAATATCTCATTATCTCACAAGAATATCTAATCTAAAACAAAACAAGGTTTTCTTCAGTAATAAGTAAGAAACCAAAATGCACCCCCAGCCTTGAGATTTCAAGAAAATGTTGATAACTATAACTTCAGGAGTGGGTAACTATCGTACCCACCGACAAATCAAAAATACTTCTAGGGACCCCTTCAACTACACTGAAAAAAAATCACTAAGCTACTACCGGAAACACATGTAGATATTTTCCAATACTAAAATAAGTGACTTTTAAATGAATATCACATAGAAAAAGAAATTCTACTTGACTAATCGTATACATTTCACTGGACACATAAGATTCACTTGATTTTACAAAGCATTTTCCACTTCCTGAGTCACATTTGCAAGCTTTCAATCGTACATTCTTAGGAAAAATCGTTTAATTTTATGACTAAAAGAATGCACGTAAATGGAGCGGCCTCAATGATTTAATAATCTGTTGCATGGAAAATTACATCAAACAAAATATATTTGGATTGTTACCGTACCAAGTTGATAGAATAATGAATTTCCAGGATTGCTAATTATGACCCCAGCGTTATAATCAGGGGGTGCAATTATATGTATGTGATAGACTCTATGGAAAAAAAGGTCAATTTTACACATATTTTGCTCTGCGGGCACAATATAAGAAGAAAATAAATCATAGTTTGTGCCAAGTTTGGTAACCAACAGCGGCTAGGTGTTGGTGCAACTAATAGCCGATTCAAAAATGTGCATTTCAGTTTACTGCCTAAGGAAGCAAAAGAAATTTCACACGTCGATAATTGCTTGGAGTCGAAATACAACTGAAACGCAGATGATGCGTAGAAGCGAGGAGTGGTTCTTTCAGTTTACATTAATAATCTTGTAATTTTAAATTTCTTAAGGTCGTGTAATATTATGTTATTTTGATGGATTCGTATTATTATTCATAACGGATATTTGAAATCCCCTAATAGAACATAAAGATACAGTAGCAAACCATTACGTCAACCTATATTGTGTGATGGTTTCAAATTGCGTGTCATGTAGTTTTCATATTTTTTGAGAGTGTAGCACTGCAAGTAGCTCAAGTATCTACCGTTGTTGACTAGGAAATGGTTCAAACTTCTATGAGAACATGCTTTTTTCCCGAGAAATACACATTTTCTGTTTTAATTGCTTGAATCATTTTCATGTTTGGTTGAATTTGTGTTTCATTTGTATGATATCTCTCCTTTTAGAGGGGAAAGCGAACTCGAACCACCAAGGTAACATTTTCTGCCCCCAAAAAAGCCCGGCATGCCAGATTTGGTTCAATTTGCCTGATTCGTTCTCGAGTTTCATTTGTATGAGAGCTCCCTTTTCTGACAGAAAAACCATAAAAAAATTCTGCCACCAAAAACCTCAACAAGCCAGATTTGGTTCTGTTTGCTTGATTAGTTCTCGAGTTATGCAGAAAATTGCGTTTCATTTGTATGGAACTCTTTTCCCCCTTTCTGGCGCGGGAGGAGTCTCGAGCTATCATATAAACCATCTCCGGCCCCAACAACTCTTGCATAAATTTTTTTATGACAGTAGGGATAATTTCTAATGTTTAGTTTCAGTTTGTGTTTCATTTGTATGAGACCATCCCCCCTACCCACTTCTTGAACCACAGTAGAAATATTTCTTGACTCCAGAAAACCTCAGATGCCAAATTTAGTTCCATTTTATTTATTAGTGCTTGAGTTATGCATAAATTTGAGTTTCATTTGTATGGGACCCCTCTTCCCAAAGGTGGAGGGGTGTCAACTAAACATAGAAACATTTTTTGTCTACAAAAACCTCCACCTGCCAAATCAAGTACCATTTGCTTGATTATTGCAGACATTGTTTTTTTCATTTGTATGGGACTCCCCCCTCCCTTCCAGAGGAAGGAGGGGTTTTAAAAAACCATAAAAACATTCAAATTTGTGTTTTATTTGTATAAGTGTCCCCCCCCATTTCACGAAGGGGAGGGGTCTCAAACCACTTTTAAATCATTTTTTGCCTCCAGAAAACCGCACATGCCAAATTTGGTTTCGTTTGCTGGATTAGTTCTCGAGTTATGTAGAAACTTCTGTTTCATCTGTATGAGAGCCTCCCCTTCTAGAGATTAGAAATAAAACTCGCATCAACATATTTTTCGCTTCTAAAAACTCACACATGTCAAATCGATTTTTTTTTAGATTAGTTCTCGAGTTAGCCATGCAAGCATTTGTGTTTCATTTTTATGGAAGCCCTTCGTTTCAGAGAGGGGAGGGGTCTCTCACCATCATAAGAACCTTTCCTGGGCTAAAAAAATTCTGCATACACATTTTCACGCCGATCTGTTTAGTAGCCTCCGATTGTGTGAGTTTCAGACAGACAGACAGACAGACAGACAGACAGACAGACAGACAGACAGACAGACAGACAGACAGACAGACAGACAGACAGACAGACAGACAGACAGACAGACAGACAGACAGACAGACAGACAGACAGACAGACAGACAGACAGACAGACAGACAGACAGACAGACAGACAGACAGACAGACAGACAGACAGACAGACAACACATCTCTTATAGGAACATAACCCTAGCAAAGGAAAATAACAAGCTGATATCATATAAGCAACAAGTTCTGTTATCTCAGTTATCGTTTTGATTTCCGCTGTTATCGCATAACATATTTAGTTATCACCATTGGCAAATTTTGTTATCATATGTTATCATTTTGAGCACACTATTTTTTATGAGTCAAATTGTAAAACTTTAAATAATTCCAGCATGTTTGAACAAGAAATTTAGCTTTCAATCAGAATATTTTTTTCGGTTATTAGCATGAGCATTTGATTTCAAATTGATAACATATTTTGTTACTACTTTAATGAATTTGCTTACAATGCAGGATTTGTTATCAAGTTGTTCACAGTGATACCAAAATAAGTTATTATTATGATATTCAAGGAGTATTTTTTTTGTTATTTATTCTGTTATTTTGGCTGTTTATTCAGCCTGAATGATAACATATTCAGTGATCAAAAACTGATAACCTGGTATCAGAACTTGTTATCAATTTGATATAATCCTTTGCTCGGGAAGGTTGTCTTCCTTAGGCCTCTCTGTGAGAGGTGTGAAGGTAGTTCGCCTCCCCGCGGTCGGGCGGGAGTAGGCTCAGATGACCCTATACCTGTCTTGCGCTGATCCGGCTCTGAACACGGTTCCCTATGAAGGGCCGTGCCAACCCTCGCATGGCCTCCCTGCTTGCATAGATAACCATGGGATCACAATAGCGACTACTCCACGTGGGCTTGGATAGCGGCTGGAGGAGGGACCCAACCAAATGGAGGAAAAAACAACAACAACAAAAAACCAGGAGGAGTGGTGGAATCGGGGTAAGCGACACGTGCGGCAGTGCTACGGCATCAGAGGCAGGTGGCAGGCTAGGCGTGGTCATGGATGGGCGAGTACTCATCCGGGCCATGGACAGGATGCGGGAAACCCTTCCGAAAGTGATGGAGGTGTCCGAGCAGTTGGACGCCATAATCGACTTCACGTCGATGCGCAACAACATTGCTAAGGACCTCAAACCAAGCCTTTGAGGCTGCGCATGACGGTGCAAGCTGCATGCAAAGAGAGGGAGGAGCTGGAGGCCAAGCTCCTAGCCGAACAAAGTGCCAAGGAGTTGGCAAGGCTAGCTGCGACGAGAGGAGGGCAAGCGGACAGTCGCAGCCCCCTTCAAAGGCAGGACGCCGAGGGGCAACGGACGTGCGAATCCGGGTCCCTGCCGTCCGGGCAGAGGTCCACCCGCGGTTCTCAGCGGAAGCCGGCGGCGGGCCCCGACCACGACAGCGATAACCAGCATGGAGGCAGACGCTGGTGCGGAGAGGGGGGACGAGCGACGACCCCAAACGTGGCAGAGAAAGCCAGTGGAACAAGGTCCGGAAAAAGGGAAATAGGACAAAAAAAGAAAAAGATAAGCGACAGGTGGCTCGCAAGCGGAACCGCGGAGAGGCCCTCATCGTGAAGACCGACGTGTCCAAGTACTTGGAGGTCCTGAAAGCGATGCGCGGTGACGCCAAATTGGCAGATTTGGGAGCCGATGTGCGGAGTATACGCCGTACCCGCACCGGCGAGATACTCCTGGAGTTGAAAAAGGCGACTACGCTAAAGGGCCCGGCGTATAGAGACCTGGCAAGGCAGGCCTTAGGTGAGGGTGTGGAGGTACGCGCCCTCGTCTCGCAGGTGACAATCCAATGTAAAAACCTGGATGAGATCACCGAGGCAGAAGAGATCTCCACTGCACTGAAGGAACAGTGCAAGGTCGAGGTTGCAGCAGCAGACATTCGTCTGAGGAAGGGTCCACTTGGGACCCAAGTTGCAACCATGAGGGTAGCGGCAGTCGACGCGGAAGCTGCGTTGAAGGTGGCGAAGGTGAAGGTGGGATGGTCTATATGCCCACTTAGCCTGAACCAACCGCCAAAGGCATGTTTCAAATGCGTAGAGAGCGGGCACATGTCCTGGGAATGCAAAGGCCCAGATCGCAGCAACATGTGCAGAAGGTGTGGCAGCACTAGCCACAAGGCGCGGGACTGCAAAGGGTCCCCCAAATGCTTGATATGCGCCGGGAAACCGGACGATAAGCACGTCATGGGGGGGGGGGGTGGCAAGTGCCCAGCCGCTAAGGGTAAACCAAAGAGCCAACAGTAATGCAGGTAACCCAACTAAACCTGAACCACTGTGAGGTCGCCCAGCAACTGCTGTGTCAGACAGTTAGCAAGTCGGCATCGGATATTGCCATTATTTCCGACCCATACCGCATCCCACCCGGCAACGGGAACTGGTTCGCGGACAGGGCTAATATGGCGGCATTATGGACGACGGGCAAGTACCCGGTTCAGGAGGTTGTGTCTACCACAAACGAAGGCTTTGCGGTTGTAAAAGTGAATGGAGTGTTCTTCTGCAGCTGCTACGCACCGCCAAGATGGTCGATCGAAAAGTTTACCAATATGCTAGATCGGATGACAACGGAGCTAACTGGCCTGACCTCGTTGGTAATAGCGGGGGACTTCAACGCTTGGGCGCTCGAGTGGGGAAGCCGCCTTAACAACCCTAGGGTCCAAATACTTCTGGAGGCCTTGGCTAGGCTCAACGTAGACCTAGCCAATGTGGGTACCAAGAGTACCTACCACAGAAACGGAGCGGAATCGATTATCGATATAACATTCAGCAGTCCTGGGCTGATAAGCAATTGGAGGGTGGATGATGGCTACACCCATAGCGACCACTTGGCGGTTCGATATTGTATCGTCCACAATACAAGGCAGCGTGCAGAAGGAGGAGCATCCACTCCATTCGCCCGCAGATGGAGTGACGTCCTACTTTGATGTAGAGACCTTCAAAGAGGCGCTTGAGAGGGAACGAAATTTACGCGAAACCCAGGAACCTTGCGGCGAACGACTCGTTACGACACTTACACGAGCGTGCGATGCGACCATGCCGAGGAAGTCAAACCGAGGAATGGAAGATCGCCGGTGTATTGGTGGACGGAGTCGATCGCCGACCTCCGAAGAACATGCCTCCACGCAAGACGGAGGTGCAGAGAGCGCGGTCAGACGCCGAGAGAATCGAGCGTAGAGGGGCGCTAGTCGCCGCGAAGGCCGCACCAAAGAGGGAGATAAAGGCCAGCAAGCGAGCCTCGCTTCGAGGGTCTGTGTCAGAGGGCCAATGCGAACCCGTGGGGTGACGCCTATCGGGTAGTAATGGCCAAAACCAGAGGATCGGCGGCTCCAACCGAGCGTTCATCAGAGCTGCTGCAGGTGATCGTTGGGGAACTCTTTCCGAGCCACGACCCGAGTCCATGGCCCCCCGCCGCCGTAGATTTGTCCCATAACCAGCGTTCCAGTATCCCAGACCTTAACGCTGTCATAGCGACGGAAGGGTGGACGGCTCCGCCGAACACCCGCGACCACGTGGGCATTGATAACGGCACAACGGGGGCCGGCGACGAGGCGACGGTGACGAATGAAGAACTCATTGCGATAGCAAAGTCGCTAAAGGTGAACAAAGCGCCGGGACCTGATGGTATCCCGAACCTGGCCATCAAGACGGCTATCTTGCTGGATCCCGGAATGTTCAGAGTGGTGATGCAAAAGTGTCTGGACGAGGGCGTCTTCCCGGACGCCTGGAAAATTCAGACCCTTGTTTTGCTACCAAAGACAGGGAAGCCACCAGGAGATCCATCGGCATATAGACCTATATGTCTGTTGGATACAGCTGGTAAGGTGCTCGAGAGGGTAATCCTCAACAGACTGACAACGTACACGGAGGGTACAGGCGGTCTGTCGGACAATCAGTTTGGCTTCCGCAAAGGGAAGTCGATGGTGGATGCCATCCTGTCCGTCACCAAGACGGCTGAGGTGGCAATCCAGCGCAAGAGGCGAGGAGTACGCTACTGTGCAGTGGTCACCCTTGACGTGAGAAACGCCTTCAACAGCGCCAGTTGGGTGGCTATTGCCGACTCGCTCCAGCGCCTACAGGTTCCTGGGTACCTGTACAAGATTCTCGGAAGCTACTTTCAGAATCGCGTACTGGTATACAATACAGAGGCAGGCCAGAAACGTGTACAGATCACCGCAGGCGTCCCACAAGGTTCGATCCTGGGTCCGGTGCTATGGAACACGATGTACGACGAGGTACTGCGGCTTGAGTTCTCGAGCGGTGTAAAGATTGTCGGGTTCGCAGACGACATTACCCTAGAGATATGTGGTGAATCCATCGAAGAGGTCGAGTTAACGGCCTCACACTCCATTGGCATTGTGGAGAGATGGATGAGCTCCAGGCACTTTGAGCTAGCCCACCATAAGACTGAGGTCACGGTGGTGAACAATAAGAAATCGGAGCAACATGCGACGATCAGTGCAGGTAACTGCACAGTAGAATCAAAGAGGTTCTTGAGGTATCTTGGGGTCATGATCGACGACAAGCTGTCCTTTGCAGTCACGTCGATTACGCTTGCAAGAAAGCCTCAATGGCTATATCGGCATTATCCCGCATGATGTCGAATAGCTCGGCGGTGCAAGGGAGTAAGCGTAAACTCCTGGCCAGCGTCGCCCTGTCCATACTTAGGTACGGCGGGCCGGCATGGATCACCGCCTTGAGTACCAAGAGCTACGTAAGTAAGCTAGAGAGTACGCACAGGCTCATGTGCCTAAGAGTGGTTAGTGCTTACCGAACGGTATCACGCGACGCGGTCTGCGTCCTAGCGGGGATGATGCCAATAGGCATGGTCATAAAAGAGGACGTAGAGTGCTTCGAACAACGTGGAACAAGAGGTATTCGAAAGACCACTAGAGCCGTTTCCATGGTTAAGTGGCAAAGGGAATGGAATAACTCCACCAAAGGTCGGTGGACCCACCGACTAATCCCGGAATTAACCGGGTGGGTCGGTAGGCGACACGGGGAGGTTAACTTCCACTTAACGCAGATATTGTCTGGCCACGGCTGTTTTAGACAATACCTGAACAAATATGGGCATGCACAGTCCTCCGCATGCAGCGAATGCGCGTGAGTTGAGGAAACTGCAGAACATGTGTTCTTCGCATGTCCTCGTTTCGATGGCGCGAGATCAGGCATGTTTGCCGTAAGCGGTCACGACACGACTCCGGACAACTTGGTCCCGAGGATGTGTCAGGACTGGGATATCTGGGACGCGGTATGCGTAGCAGCCTCCCAGATCGTCCTTGATCTCCAACAAAAATCGCGAAACGACCAAAGCCAGGTCGCAGGGACCACCTAACTACTAAAGCCCTAAGTAGTTAGACACAGTGGGTGCTGAACAAGCACAAGAGCCCCCTCCCCGAAGTAATACCGAAAGGTGGTTCCGGGGAGGGCCGGGGCTTAAGGCACGGGTGGGTTTTTAGTGGGTCGAGGAGTTGGCACCCTCATCCCCACACCCTGAGTTCTTCAGGTGTCTGGTTGCAAATTTTCCATCCCGTCTAAAAAAAAAAAAAAACAGACAGACAGACAGACAGACAGACAGACTCTAGGGCTCCTGTTCTTTCCTGCTCATCATATGTTCGATGTTCCTGAGGCCGTTAGTATCCAGAAGATGTGAAAGTTTGCCAAAAAATATCATGATTTGGAAAGCATTTTGTTCGTATGGAAAGTGGAGCATCATAACAACCGGGATGGTCAATGAGCAGGAATGCCTTCAAAAGCGTCTACTTCCACTTCTGACACGATGGTCTGAGGCTTTTTTGGGCAGATTTAACCTTACTTTGTATTAATACATGAAGATTTTTCGAATTGTTGTTGAAATCAACTGAAAACTGCTACCTTAATGACTAAGTATGCATTTATTGCTACACATACCTTGTAGCCAGTCACCGTGAAGCATATCGTGAATTGTCTTTTGTAAGTTGATACGATGGAGTGCGCATCCGATTTAATGAGAACTTAACAACAATTTCATTTAAGGTCATTTCGAAAACCTAGGATTGCATAACTTTTCCCCGGACTATTCAACTTATCACTGGGTTAGTCAACAGCTTCTGAAATCAACGAAATCACATCCCATCGATTGATATCTCTTGTTACATGAGAATTACAAACAAAAAGTTTTTTAATGGCCAACACCTGGTGATGTATCGGATATACCGTGGCGGTATATTTTTTTAGGTTTTCCCTTTCATTGGGAATGGTTATCAATCTTTAGCTCGCGGCATTCATGTAGGTAACAATCCATTAAATACAGATGCGGTATCAGGTCAACGGGATTTCTGGCGGGAACGAGCCCACGTTTTGTCCCACTTTCGCGACTGGAATCGAACCACATCTGTGGATCCGAATAGCACAGCAGATGTAGAGCCGGCAGTGGTCGTACGAAATGAGCCTCCGTTCCGTCCCTATTTCATAACCAATATGAAGCCCACCATCGTAAAAATTCTCTTTTGAATGCATTGTGCGGGAAACTGCAAACCCCGTTCAGAAAACTGCAAGCGCGTAGTGTGTACGAACACCTTCCAATCAATGAAGCCCTCTACACTCTTCATTTGCCGAAGCCGTTCGTCTGCCGAAAAAAAAACCTCGACCTACCTCAAACCATAAAACCGTAATCAGATACAGTGACGTCAATACCGAAACTCTACCGTTCTTGAAAGTCTCTATGGTTCGCTTTCTTTGCAGGGAGACTGAGGAAGATTTTATTCTTGGACTTTGAGAGTTGGATTTTTTCGCAATTAGTTGTAAATTGATTACATTATGATTTGAAGAGATGTGCTTATCACCATAACAGTTTCCAAATTGTTTGATAGTAATGTGCAGCTATTTTGCGATGTGAACTCACTGCCATTGGAAATAATCTACATTCCCATAAAAAGAAAAACAATGTGTTTTCCCGAAAAGCGGATAAGGGAAAGCCATGGTGAATTGTATAATTCATTGTTGTATCCATTGGCACTTTCGATTTCGAACCTTTCAGGTGATCTAACCTAGAACCAAGTGTTTTGTTTACACTAGATCACCCTATGTTAAATTAAGCAATTAATATCATATTAGCGGAAGTTCTGTAATAAAAAAAATATGGTACAAATTTCGGACCCGAGCAACCTTTCATTTCTTTATTTCACAACAGAGCACGTGCCCACCCGCAAAGTGGCCAATGAACCATGATTACAGTGCACAAGAGCCGGTGTAAGTAAATAGCTTATTTTTGAAACAACTTCATCGCTGCCTGTCAGAAGCCACAAGTTCATTGATCGTCGCAACGAACAAAAACGAAGAAGATACAATGTTAGGCGAAAAATCAAATTAAGCTAAAAAAAAAGCCGAGCAAAATAGAGTACGAAAAAATTATAGCAATATTGCGTTTGGTCAGCATCAACAACAACAGGCCAAGCCTCAATTACACTCTATTAGACGTCTGCACAGTAGGAAGCTACCGTAATACCGGGTTCAATTGATCAGATGGAAAGATTTATCTTTCTTCAAGTGCAGCATTCGTACATGTTTTAAAAGCAAGCAACAATGCGAGACTTAAGTCAAATTCGCCAGCCTGCTTTGTTTCGCACGGTTTGACGGTACCTAGAAATGATACGTTTCAAATAAGAACTATGAGTAATCTTCCATACAGTTAAACTATCACAATAAGTTGATCTTCTGGAGGAAACATCTCCAGTGAGAACGAACATGTTTGGTGTATAAAAGAAGTATCAAATGTGATTGTGAGGTTTATTTGCTTTACCACACACGACTGCCTGTCCTAATAATAATGTTAGCGTTTCGACCTTGCCTCTGTACGTCCGCCGCTGGCTGGTCATTCGAACGTGATTGGTGGTTAAACGTAAGTACCACCCAAACGGCAGTCAGAATTCGCACGAACCGTATGATTAAAATCGCTCTTACCTTAGTCTAAGCCGTCAATGATACACTTCGAATCAGTTGATGGCCTTTCCTTTCGGATGGTTTTATTTCTTGATTTTTTTTTTCGCTTCCTGGCAGAAGTTTCACAGCGTCATTTTGTGAGATTACTATTATTATGGTTCATTTTGGGAAAGGATCCATATAAACACACACGTATTTATAAATACCTTTATTCGTGTTCCCTAGACGAGTGTGATCAAGGGGCACACTGATTGGAGTCGGCTCGAATGGAAAGCTACTGGATCGCGGTGCAATTCGGAGTCGTTTAAGCAGACTGAAGGATCACGATATCGCCTAGATGGTTTAATGGCCTAATCGCGCTTTCGCAGATCAATGGCATCGTCGGTTCGTTGGGTCGATTGGTGTTGTTGAACTTTCGATCTCGGTATCCATCCATATACGAGTGGTTTGACTGTGCATGTCTGTAAGAAGGAATGTTATTTCGTTGCTGTTTGCTACTGCACCCATGAGAAGTGGAGGAACAGTTTGAAGTTCTATAATGATATGCTCTCGTAGGGAATCGTAGCACATTCCGGACGTGACGCGTCCAAATGGCGCGGAAAGGAGATACCAATGCATCAATGAACGGATCAATTAAGCTGTAGCGAATGGCAAGAATGTATTGTAAACAATGAGGCACGTTAGGAAATATTGATGGTATTTTACGTTGAGCGGCAGCAAAGAAATTACAAAATCGTGTGGCACACAATTGATGGGTTCTCTTCTCAGAAGAAATAATGAGGCTATTATACAACGAAGGAATAATTGGCAGTAAAAGACGTAACCGGTAACCGAAAACGGGTCTTTCTTTATATGTCAAACAGTTAAAATTCTGCTTGGCTTTGATTTCATTTTCCAATTAAAAAATATCAATCCATACGAACAATGCATATCCCTTAAAACATGACGAATGTATCATACAAAGGTGACCCTTAAATTATTGGGCTTAGGTGATTTTCATACAATCTGGTCAGCATTACAATATGTATTTTTGTGTATTCAGGAGAAACAAAGATAACGTGATTATTACCACGTCGATAATGCAATAGCTAGCGGAAAAATGAAGGGCTGTTCCAATTTTTTTTTTTCGATACATTTGATGTATATATATTCGTAAATAAACTAGGTTTACGTTTTAGGCAACATACAATTTACTACTTCAGACCAGTCCACACATTTTGATAATAACAAATATGTTTCATGCCAAAAGCTCTATTGTTATACTATGTATAATAACGAATAATATTCGACAGAGCTGAGAGCAAGGATAATATAGACTACTACAATGTGTCTTAAAACGGAAACCTACTAGGGTAGGTAACGACTTAAGCACCCCGAGACCCTATTCCAAGCACGGGGTTAACGTTAACCTACAACGCTCATTTTTTGCAGTATGGTGCTCCATATAGTGAAGCACCATACTACAAAAAATGAGCGTTGTAGGTTAACGTTAACCCCGTGCTTGGAATAGGGTCTCGGGGTGCTTAAGTCGTTACCTACCCTATGTGTTAATAGCATTTGTGATAAATTAATCTAATAAATATTCGATATTCTCCATATCATGAAGCCGAAAATGAATAATGAATTCATAGTAGTTGGATCTCTCTTTTTTCCTCTCTTATTTTCTCCTTTTCGGTACCTCTTTTCTCTTTCTTTTTCTCACACTGTCGTTTACACACTTTCTTTCAGGGCCACAAGAATAGTGATAGCATAGCATAGCATAGCATATACAGTTACACAATATCGTAGGCGGTGAAGACTTAACCTACTGTTAAGAGAACTATCACATCTGGATCCGTTGTCGTTCGGTAAAAAACCTGGGAGATGATTTCGAACCCTTAGATACCAGACATGCTGCCTCCAGTAGACTAAGTCGACCCTGGCCACGTCCTTGCAACTGTAGGGGAGTGGGTTGGAATGTTAGTCCAACACAAACTTAAGAGAGATGCAGAGAACTCTTCGACCCCTCATATGTGTCACAGGTAATGGAGTGTTATTAAGGAAAGGGTTATCCCTGGGATACGCTCGACAAGCGTTACGGGTGATCAAAAATGTTGAATATCGAACACCTACGATACGAAGTGCACTATCGTCGGAGATTTTCTGAAAAAATAATATTAATAGAAACAATAGCAACGACAGTGAACATTGCATGTTAACATTCAATAAACAACTGAAAAAAAACAAGACTTAACTAAACTTAGCCAGTTAAAAACATGTAACGGGCGAAGCGATGGTTGAAGTTTCATGTGAACAAAAAAATACTTCATATATTGCATGAAATGGGAAGTAATAGGAAACATATTAGAAATGTATGATTTGAGAGTTGAAATGATTGTACCTACAAAAAACATAAATAAACAATATACATAAAAATATAATGTGAAAATGATGAAAATGACAGTAGTCATACAAATCTCAAACTCAGTAACGTTCAGCAACAACATCAATACCACACAGCATGGGTTAGGTAGGCTAAAAATTATAAAGATGCATACATACGCAACCTGTGAAATAAAAACGAAAATAAGTATGACAAATAATAATATATGCATTGATTATAAGAGAAATCAATGGGAAAAGTGATAGTTTTCATAAAAATCATGAACTCAATTATAATCAACAGCAATATAAATCAAAGATGCATAATGCGGAGCTGAAAATGAAAAATATTAGCAAACTAAGGAAACGCAAACAAATATTATTATCAATTATGCCCAGATGAATCTAAAATACTGAAACAAAAGACATTGAATGTGGTAAATTTTGATTAACCAACAATAAAAGACCTCCACACATAACACGCACACATGTTTGTATTAATTATTTATATCACAGCGCAGTGACCAATAAGCTTCCTCCGTTTCATTTTACACTTCACTGCTAACTATAAATTAGAAGAAAAATTAGTAATCTCCATTTAATTCCAACTACCTTTGCTTATCTTCGACAGATACGCGTATTTCGTCTACAATGAGCAGACTTCTTCAGTGTCTACTAATAACTCGACTACTAATAACTCGACTTGCTAATTTTTCTTCTAATTTATAGTTACAAGTATTCCACTAAACAGCTCAAACCCTCTAAGCTTCACTGCTGCCTACCGGCAATCACCGATAAAAAGTGGCTACGTTCTCACTGGATTCAGATGATTTATAAGTGTGTGTGGACTAAATGTCAAAAAGTTTCACAGAGAACGCGCAGAAACAACAAAGGAAGAGGAAGCCGTATTAAAAAGGAACATGTACGAGAGTAGTAGTTAACGCTGAAAATTACATAGAATATAGCATAGCTAATATAGTGAAGGGATGTTATGGTATAAAATGATAATACCATTTTCAATTGTATTCACATATTTACAGATTATGGTCCTGCTGCGATTGTAGACGGGCCAGCGCATCCACTACTAACCCTAGATAATGTGTCATAACCACCGAAAATAAAAAAATAGAATTATTTTACAATACTTGGGAATTACATAGCATGACCTGAAATTTTAAACTGCATAAACAAAAGTATATTTACAATTTCGCTGTAGTGGAGAAAATAATTAAGGAGAACGAAAGATATGAAAAGAAAGTGCTGATAGTTCGTCAGTGTACAGCAGGCTGTGAAGATTTGAACAGATGTATTTGAAAATTGAGCGACGGGCATGTGATACATAGTACTCATAGTATACATAGTATTGTGGTTATATCACACTATTTAGTTTTTCTGCTGTAGTTTTCTACGCATTTTTTTCAGTATTTCAGCATGCTGAAGCTGGTTGGCGTAGCATGGGCAACGTTGTCAACTTGACAATAGGAAAGTGAGTGGCTACCACTGAAGATCGTGTTCAAGCATGGTGTATTTTTCATTCTCATTTAATTATTAATTTCAGCACGCCTTGTGACATCTTTGCATTTCAAATTTCTTGTGCATTTCAGGGCACAGCGCAGCATGACAATTTAATGCTCCGAAGCATCGTCTGAAGGTTGTGACAGAGAAGAAGCTTTGTAATAACTGTTTTCGAAGCGATCATTTCGTTCGTACATGTAGAGCCAAGTACAATTGCAAGCAGTGCTCGAAACGACACCACACTATGATCCACCCAGGCCCTTATGAGCTCAACTTATCTACTAATGTTGAAAATACAGTGTGCCGACCAACCGTATCTGAAAATTCAAATCCAGGTCCTTCGACTGTACTCACCGCCGTTTCCGCTGTTCCCCTCAATGAACCACACTCTTCGATAGCAGTAGCTCAATCAACTAGCGTTCTGCTGACCATGTGATTCTAATTGTACTGGATGCATACGGCCAAGAGCACATTGCCCGTGTCTTGTTGGACACTGGATCCCAACCGAATGCGATTAGCGAACGTCTTTGTCAGCAACTTCACTTGAGTCGTAGATCTGTCAACGTGCCAATTGCCGGAGTAGATGGGACTGTTACGTCAGTCAAGCATGAAGTTTCTGTCGAGGTTCGATCGCGCGTATCCGATTTCCGGGAAGTGCTTGATTTCCTGGTATTACGGAGAGTGATTAGCGACACCCCATCCATAACAATCCACGCGTATGAATTGAAGCTTCCCGACGATCTAATTCTAGCCGATCCCAACTTTGGTATCCCTCGTAGGGTGGACATGATAATTGGTGCTGCTCACTTCTACTTATTTTTGCAAAACGGCCGGTTCCGTTTACCGAACCTTCTGTTTGTTGAAACTGTGTTTGGATGGATTGCATCTGGAAAGGTTGAAGAGTCCAATGAGTATTCCCGACAGCCGACAGCAACTTGTCATGTGGCGACAGTTGTGCCGGTCGATGAACTACTGCAACGATTTTGGCAGATCGAAGAAGTTAGTGGCTCAAAATACTCCGTCGACGAGCATAACTGCGAAGATTTCTACCAGAAAACCGTATCCCGTGATCCCTCCGGACGATATGTCGTTCGAATGCCAAAACACCCCGCATATGATCAGATGATTGGCGAATCTAAGGCCAACGCAATGCGGCGTCTTAATTGGTTGGATAAAAGACTACAGAAGGATAGCAACCTGCACTCACAGTATCACGCGTTCATGGAAGAGTATATCAGTCTCGGCCATATGGTGCCCGCTGCCCTTGACGAAGATGATGGATCAATCAGCTGCTATCTTCCGCACCATCCCGTGTTGAAGCAATCGAGCACGACGACCAAGGTTCGAGTTGTGTTCGACAGCTCCGCAAAAACTAGCAACGTACACTCTCTCAACGATGCGTTGCTAGTTGGACCAGTTTTTCAGGATGAAATTCTGGACATTCATCTACGTTTTAGGATGGTCATGATAACAGTAGAGGCAGATGCGGAGAAGATGTATCGGCAGGTGTTGATGCATCGTAAAGATCGATCGTTGCAGAAGATTCTATGGCCCCCCAACAGTAGCGGACCAGTTCAGGTTTATGAGCTATGCACCGTTACCTATGGACTCGCCCCGTCTTCGTTTTTCGCTACAAGAACGCTGCTGCAGTTAGCCGAGGATCATGGCATCGATTACCCGAAAGCAAGCAAATCCCTAAGAAAGAATGTGTACGTGGACGACTTTATTAGCGGTGACAACACAATTGAAGGAGCAATCCAATTGCGCACGGAGTTGACGGAGCTTCTACAAAAGGGCGGTTTTCATTTGCGGAAGTGGTGTTCGAACTCCCTGCCGGTCTTGGCCGGTCTTCCTCCGGAACTTCTTGGCACTCAATCGTCAGTTAAATTCGGACGTGATGAAAGCATCAAAACTCTTGGTACCAGTTGGGAACCTGAGGCGGACGTATTCAAATTCGATACGTCTATCATCGTCAGCAATCAAACGCCTACGAAGCGCAGTATTCTTTCGGCTATTGCTCAACTTTTCGACCCGCTCGGTATCATTTCTCCAGTAGTTGTCCGAGCAAAAATTTTCATGCAGCATCTGTGGCTGCTGGCACTGGAGTGGGACAGCGAAGTTCCTCCAGATATGTGTCGACAATGGATTCGTTTCGCTGAGCAGCTACCGCTTCTTTCCAGCTTCCGTATTGATAGATACGCTCTTGCTCCTGAGTTTCGACGCATAGAGCTGCATTGCTTCGCAGATGCGTCGAAAGCAGCATACGGAGCCTGCATCTACGTCCGCTCCGAAGCCCTAGATGGCAGTGTGAAGGTCAGCTTGTTAACAGCCAAGTCGAAGGTCGCACCATTGAAACCGCTCAGCATTCCCAGACTAGAGTTGTGTGCGGCTCTGATCGCTTCCCGACTTTATGAAAGAATTTCCAAGGCTTTGGACATGAACTTCTCTGACGTAGTGTTTTGGTCGGATTCTACAGTGGTATTGCAATGGATGAAATCACATCCACGATCCTGGAAAACTTTTGTCGCAATTTCCGAAATTCAATTCATTACTCACGGCTCGGAATGGCTCCACGTAGCTGGAAAGGATAATCCCGCAGATTTCGTTTCTCGCGGAATGTCAGCTGAAGAATTAGTAGCAAGCAACTTGTGGAAGTACGGACCTCACTGGTTGCAGGAGGATAGAACACGGTGGCCGGTTCAAGCCTCGTACGAGAACCAGTTACCCCATGAGCAAATGGAGGCGAATTCCAACGTGATTCTGACAACCCAAATACAGTCAAATTCATTGTTCAGCAGATTTTCAGCGTATCCGCTTCTTCTTGGCGCAGTCGGATTTTGCTTTCGCTTTTGCAACAATGCCCGCAGAACTAAGGAACATCGTAACGTCAGTAACATCTTGTCCGTCACTGAGCTACAAAATGTGCACTTGGTATAAGCCGAAGCGTTTCCCGACGATTTGCAGCGGTTGAAGAAAAGCCAATTGGTGTCGACTAAATCCACTATACGTCTTCTAAGCCCATTCATCGACGGCGATGGTTTGATCCGTGTTGGTGGCCGGTTGCGCCTATCGGACGCACCATATGACGTTAAACATCAAATCGTTCTACCTGGATTTCATCCCTTTACTCAACTTCTTTTGAAGTACCATCATCTGAAGCTTGTACATGGTGGAATTACTCTAACTCTCGCTGTCGTCCGCGATGAATTTTGGCCAGTGAATGGACGAAAGGCTGTACGAAGTGATATTCGAAAGTGCTATGAGTGCAGCAGATCGAACCCGCAACCCATCCAGCAACCGATTGGCCAACTTCCAGTCTCTAGAGTGACCGCCAACGAAGCTTTCATCTGTACAGGCGTTGATTATTGTGGACCCATCTTGCTCAAGCCGACCCATCGTAAAGCCGCCTCCCGCAAATCATACATCTACGTTTTCGTGTGCTTGAGTACGAAAGCTGTTCATCTAGAACTGGTGAGTGACCTCAGCACGGCCGCATTTTTGATGGCCCTAGAACGCTTCGTATGGAGAAGGAACAAGCCGCAGCATTTATACTCCGACAACGGCACAATCTTCATCGGTGCAGAGAATGCTTTGCACGAACTATACGCTATGCTTCAACTCGGACCAGGCAACGACAAGATTTCTTAGCACCTAGCTCAAGACGGAATTCAATGGCACCTGATTCCTCCCCGAGCTCCCAACTTCGGTGGACTCTGGGAAGCCGCTGTGAAGGTAGTCAAGACCCATCTGGTGCGTCAACTTGGTTCGTCTCTATTGTCTTTCGAAGAACTCACCACGGTGCTGATCAAGATCGAAGGGTGTATGAATTCCCGACCCCTGCTACCACTTTCTAGCGATCCCAACGATTATTCTGCGCTTACCCCTGCGCACTTCCTGGTGAAGAACATGATCCGTCCACTTCCTGAAACTGATGTCCGAGATATACCGTTGACCCGTCTCAGTCAGTATCAGAAACTTCAGAAATATGCGCAAAACTTCTGGCATCGCTGGCGCAATGAATATTTGAAGGAGTTGAATCTGCTGTACCGTATCAACCCGAAACGCTATGCAATCAACATTGGAGAATACCGAATACCTTCCTCCCGCGCGCTGGCCGCTGGCTTGCGTCATCGAATTACACCCAGGACCCGATGGCGTCTCATGAGTAGCAACCCTTTGAACGCCCAATGGAGTCTTCAAGCGAGCCATAAACAAGATTTGCCCATTAGAGTGTGCGTCAGAATAATTAGACTTTGTATTGTAGCTTTTAGGGAAGAAATATTAAGTTGAATTGAATTGTTATTATGAGTTTATTTTTGAAATATGTTTCCAAAAAAGTGGCCGGTAATTATAGATCTAAAATCGAATCGTCGCTGTAGAAGCGAAATATTTCATCCACTTTTCGTTTCTCATGAGTTCCATATGTAACAATTAGACTTATTCTAATATCGACATCCTTTGTTCAGCATGCCTTCAATGCATTGAATACACAACGTAGACAACCAGTGAAAGGGAAAGTTGTTTTGTGTTGGGAGCTCCCCAGAGAGAAAGCGTTCCTTTTAAACATAATTTATTATCGGAACATTAATCCGCCACCCCTACATTGGCAAGCCAGCAAACGTCCCAGCAAACTTTCCCGGTGTGTGACCCTTACCCCCCAACATCCACTTTTGGGCATTTTCGTAACTTCTCCGGGGATGAGATTCGAACTCGTGACTTAAGCGTGAGAGGTATGGATGTTAACCAATACGCCGAGGTCGCCCCATCTTCCGACAGTCTACAGTGAGTTTGCAAACCCTATTTTTATCAAACCACCAGATGGAAATCCTAATTTGTATTGCTTACTGTTTATTTCCTGTAATAAGAGCGTTTCGTTGGAAGGAGATTCTCTATCCTTCCCGTGGGTTTCGTGTAAGTGCTTCTGCTTACCGGTCCACAAAACGCCAAAAACGGGGGGCCCTTCATACAACGGAACTAATTTTTACTCATTTTTTCCCTCGTCGTACTCTTTCTTAAAGACATCGGAGAGACATATTTTTAGGTCTACGACCAGGTAGCATTCATTGGCGAATACAGTGAGTGCGAAAGCAACTTGAAATGTAATTCGTGCAATTCAGCCGTGATAGCCTTCGACGATGATACGATGCGTCTTTGTGGAAAAACATTGTATTCTTCTGCATATGGTGCCGATTTTTTTTAGATTTCATCGTTCAATCGAACCATTTGCCCCATGTAGCGATCGCAACTGGTCTTGCCTTTTCCCGGATAGTCCGGGAACAAAATACCATGCGCATCTAAAAAAATGGATGCCGCTTTGACCAAAGTCGCCACTCCATGCAAAAATATAAAAAAAAATGTATAAAGAAAAGTCTACGAGGAGGGAAGGGGGGGGGGGGTCTAAGATTTTCAAAAATGAGTTTACGTGGTTTATGCATAGGCTCTAGTCGGAATGCCGTGAAAATTTGACAGCTATCTTTTGAAGGTTGGTATTTTTGAAAAACAAAAAACAGTTTTTATTTATGGCGGCGCCAGGGTGTCAGACGGGTAATTTTTTAGTCGAATTGATGTGTAGTAATTTATAATTTATAATTTTTTTAACATATTCTGGAACAATTTATTTATGAATGATATTTTCATGTTCGACTAACAAGAACAACTTGTGTGACTTTCTAGTTACAGTTAAGGCATTGCTTCAGTAAATTTTAATTTGGTAGATCAACCATTTTTTATTAAAGTCATCAAGCTAACAATGTCATTACCAAACGCCAAGTTACTCTAATGAATTGATCACTAGTATGTAACTTTCCTATACCTAAGATGCAGACAAGCCCTGGAACCTGGTACCAGCCAAACATTGCTCAAGGTTATGCCTATTGTTCAGGGAGCACCGCAACGATTCATATTGTGATAATCGTTTAACGAATTTGCTCTTCACCTCATTTAAACATAATTCATGATCTACATGCTTGAATGACTGATAAAAACCATTTAAAGGATAAACTTTGCAAACCAATGTTTTTTTTTCTAAGTTGTTTTAGAGCTTTCAATCAATTCCGTGAGTTCAGATCTGGAAGTTCTACATGATCAATATGGAGATTTACGATGTCTCGACCATCCTTATTAGTTGGAAAAGCTCCACGGAACATAATTATATTTGAATAAATAAGTTACAGTATTTCTAGAATACCTACGGTACTCACAACTATCCTTGAATACAGATCTTGATGTTCAAGATAATCAACAAGACTATTTACGTTGTCTCCACCCTATTTATGAGTTGTTATAGCTACACGGTCAGTATAACACTTTAATAATCATGTTTTAGTAAAATGTTTTAGTTGTACTATACATTTTACCAAACGCTTTATATCAAGTGTAATTAAAATTTTATAGTTTTTTTAACCTCTATGGTTCAACTATATTGTTAAAAGGCATACATTTTATATACCATGTTCATGTTTTGCAAATAGCCCTAATTGGACCAAACGGTCAAAACTTTGCCGACTCAACTATGACGTAGTTTTTTTAATCGTGCATTTGACAAACTTGAATATCCCTAATTTTGTGAGTGTGTGCGTACGAAGTTTTGGCGTACGAGTTTTGGCCATTTTCTTTTTAGTTGTCAAAATGGTGTCGAAGCAAGAAAAGCGGCGTATCAAAATTTTGCACGCGCATAGGCAAAATCTAAAGTCTTCGCCAACTTGGCAAAATCAGTGATGTCCATATCCTCAGTATGATAGAGAGAGATTTTCAATTTTCCACACACTCTTCCTACCTCAACGAGAGCTCTTCTCTCTTGTTTATATTCACCACCGTGTTTGCATACGGGTAGCGCATGTTAGTGGGGAAAAATGGTTTTTATTCACAAACACTCTAGAGTGAGAATAAGAGCTCTCAAATTCACAGAAGCGAATGCAGTTAAATTCCCTGACGCGTGCGCTCCAGTGAGCTCACTGTCGTGGGCTCTTCTGCCAATATACAGCAGTGATTGCAAATTCGCTTTGATGCTACATAACAAAGGAAGAAACAATAATGTTTCTTTCCCCTTCCTTTTTTCGGACATTTTCTGTAACTCCGATGATGTTTTAACTTTCAACGAATCACAGCAAGAGCACTGGTGCGTCCTTGCCCCAGTGTACGCGGCGAAAACAGATGAGAGCACGTGAGCAATCGATTAAAAGAGAGTGTGGTTCACTCACTCCAAGCAATCCCATCACAGACGCACACTTTACCTCTGTCTATTTTTCACCAAATTAAAGAGCACTTGGCTTTATCTGAGGTGAGTTATGGTTGTTTTCTCTGTGAAGGTACAAATCTCACGCACCGGCGTAACATTAGTGCGAAATGCCATCTCTGGGCAAAATCACTTAATATTGCCAAATCACCCAGGACGAATGTTATAAAAGTGTTCGTAGAATGCCAGGAAGCCGGGATCAGGAGGAAACCGAAACCAGGAAGCCGCAGCGACTGGAAGAATAATGGTCTGCATTTTGTAACGCAATTCCAACCTTTCCATCAGAGCTATCGGAAACGAATCTGGAAAGTCCCCCTTAACAGTGCAAAGAGGAAAGAAACAAACCGGACTGTCAACATATAATCATAGACAAACAGACGTAACACTCTAATTGATGCCCATCGTCCACCTTAAAAAAACGATTAATTTGAAAACAAATAGTTGGCCATGCCACCACTCACAGCGCTCGCATCGACAATTATGACATTTTCCTGCTGAGTGATTTCCTTGCACTAGCATCGCTTGCAAGTGTTAGTGTGTTCAGAAATGTTTTTTTTTTTTTGTCAAAACATAGGACGCAAATGTGAGTGTTTGTTTTTCTTTAGTTTTTTTTAGGGTCTGTGTAGACTACCTTGCAACCGATTTAGCTGCTTTTGTCTAAGATTTTCGACATTTTTCTATAATTTAGCATGTTGTTTATATTGAGAAAGTTCTCTCTTCACGAGAGCTCAATTCCGCTCGATAGGACACTACTCCGGGCAGTAAGGTGGATTCACTTCCTTCGGTACAACATTGACTCCATTCGCTTTATTCCATTCTAAAACATCTTTGGCAAGAAAGCTAAAAGCCACTTTAATAAAGAAACAAAAAAAAATCTTTGGCCAGATCCAAATCAGGCCAGAATAGCGAGGGAGCGCCATGGCTGCGTAGGAATGGTAGTAATCGCTTCTTTAGGCATTATTCACTGAAAATTTCCTTGTTTACCGTTCCGGTAGTGACGAAGCTTTGGCTTGCTCGACCACAGCTGCATATTGCCTGCGAAACCAAATATTTTTTGGGAAACTTGGCCTTTTTCTTCGTCCTGATATGCTCCTCTACGCCGTTCCGTTGCATGTCTTATTAAATTCCTGGGAGCTCCTTAAAGTCTTCCAGTAAATAAGTTTCATCGTCCATTATCACGCAGGAAAACTTCGTCAAATATTCGCGATACAACTTGCGAGCCCGGGTTTTAGCCGCCACATTCTGTTTATCATTACGATTCGGTACAGTTTTCACCTTGAATGACTTCATACCTTGCCGGTGCTTGGAAGTATGCACAAAAGCTGGGGACATTTTTATTGTTCTAGCCACTGTACGCACCGAAAGATCTGGCCTCTTCCGCATTATTTGCTTCACCGTCGCGTCCTTCTGGTGGTTCGTGAGATCCGTTTTTGTTTTTGCTGTTGTCAAACGTGTATCGAAAGATTTTAAAACGTTATGGAAAGTGCTTGTAGGAAAACCAAGCTTTTTTGCAAGTTTTCTTACTTACAGATCCGGATTTTCATTGCGACCGCACACAATTATTTTCGCACTTGCTCTTCTTTCGACGCCATCTTCGATCTAAAAGCTTCTAGTAAGTATCACCAAAAACTGATTTCATACCATGAGCTTATAGACGTTCGTCAGTCTGCGAAATATTTCACGCGTTGATGAAGTATTTCCAGAGATATACGTTTTTAGGGGTGTCCAGATTCTGTTGCGAACAAGTCTTGGTTCTATTCATGGATGCAAGTTCGTCTCGTCCACTAAATTTCGAATTGAGAAGAATTTTCATATAATTTTCTACAATCATGTTTTAGACATATCATTGTAAGCGTTACAAATCACATTTCAATTAAAAACAATTCTTTAAAAGACTAAATTGGTGTTTGCTTGTATTCTATCGACCGCACAACATTCAAAACATTATAACTTACATAATACAGATGTTTTTGTTTAGATATTAATTAAGATATTCTTTCCGGAAAATTTACAGTCACTCATAAACCACCATAGCATATTAACCAATGCCAATATTAAACGATCTAATGAATATAAAAAGCCAAAGTTAGCAACATATAAAATAATTTGTCCCTTAAAGTAGGCTTATGGTTTTCTCTCAAAATCACAATTAATTATTCCATATGGAAATTCAATTTGAAACTTGTGACTATTTTTTGCAGATATAGGGTGTATTACTCATTAAATGTCGATCAAATTTAGTAAAATTTAGGACATTTGAATATTGTGCAGAATATCTGTCAGCTTACCTAACGAAATCATGGCGGCTTTGAAGTTCGGTAAATCGTTAATTTCGAACAGTTACATGACAATAAAGTGACAAAAATGTTCTCAATTGCTTAAGAACAAGTTGATCGCAATTTTTTTATTCGTTTATTTGCTGATTATCGCTGAACTAATGACATATTTGGTACATAGGCCGAATGCAGGGGCTAGGCTAACATTGTATCCCCTAGTGCTAAATTAAGCATCCAAATCTTGAGAATAACAGTCACCGAAAAATTGTTGTTTTTTCTTTCACTCAAACTTTACAATCGTCCATGCAGACCGACGGCATTGTTAGTTTTAAAGAAGGTGCTCTATTTAAGACTTCTGGTATTTGTAAAGCCATAAAGTTTACCGTTTTTTTTGCCTACTACTCCCGTCATATAATGCCAGCAACAAACCCGGTAAGAATAGTCGAGCCTTGCAACAATGTTTCGTTGGAGTAAATTTTGCTTCCACCTCCGGTTATGCCTCTCCCTAGTTCTGCGCATCGATCTATCTTAAACTATTTACAGGTGCCTTACACCACCACGAGCAAGTAAGTCAACTATAACATCATCAGCGGCAAGAAGAGATAGCTAACTATCAGAAATTGCAGCATCAAAAAGTATAAACAGGAACAGAAGGCGGCTTGTTTATAGTTTTATTAGCTAGACAAGAGCTTATCCTCCTAGTATAACAGTGAACAGTGCGCAATTGGATCGAACGACCATCTGAACTTGAAGGAAAAGCCTTTGCCAGGTGGTTGCATATGCGTGTGTTCAAAGGACTGTGTACCGATTTGCTGATACTGGTCAATCAAGTCTATGAGGAAGACGTCTTCATCTACGCTCGATGGGCTTCCAGCAATATTGCTCGGCAGTAGGTTTTTGTCTTAATTCATTTAACTATTGGATACTTATCGTCATAGATGTAAGTTACCAGCCGACCACACTGGATACGTGATATATTCGCAGTAATGGTCATTTGTGACCAGAGGGGGTTGGCAAATAGTTTATCATACATGTACCTCCGTTTCAAATAAAATTGAATGGAAGTGGTTCTGGAGAATATCAACTTCCTTCTTGTACATATAGATCGATGAAAATTATTTATTATATTGCTTCCTTCTGTTCTAGTCCACTCCCTCAGAGAGTCGGTTGATTCCTGCATGTTGTTGGGAGAATAAAATAAGAGATACAGCAGAATGTTTTTCTTTTCTATGAGGTAGCAGGATGAACGGCCATGTTCGAGAGAGTAGTTTTTGTTGTCTTATTAAAATCATAACTCAGTTTATGGCTTTACTCACTGGATGGTATAATATAGTCGGAAAAATGCCATAAATATTTTGCCAAGCAGTGTTGAAGAATATTAACATCGGTACCTTGAAATTACTGCTTATCAATAGTAACCTGATAAAATTATAAAACGTTAGGGAAGGTTCATTAATTATGTCACGAAGTAAGGGGGAGGGTTTTTTGGGAAAACGTGACAATCCATACGAAAAAAAATTAAACGTCCATACAAAAAACGTGACAGGGTATAAAAAGTCACTTTTTGCGTGACATAATTAAAGGACGTTCCCTTATTGAAAAGTTATGAATTTCAGTTGTCTCAATACCAGGGCCGCAACTGTTGTTAATTTTGCACTATGCAGTTGTATAATGATGTATAATGTATAATGATAGAAGCAAAACTTGCTGCATTTTCTAGTAATATTCATAACTTTAGTTATGTCAAAAGCGTACCACCTGGCAACATGGTTACTAGTAATTTCAGTTTAGGAAGTTTTGATACTGTAGATCCACTTTTTACGAAAATTGTGAACCATTTCCGTGAGAGAAAAAGAGATAGTATACATATAGTATAGTAAAATAAAATGGGAGTGTAGGAGAACTTAAATAGTGTCAAATGTGGAAATTGTGTCAAAAATAAAGGGGTTGTGCATTTTGGTTGACGTTGCATAATATTGAGGATTTGTTGTTTTATTTTATTGTAAATATAACTATTTTGTTTTCATTTGGTGGTCCTTGTTCGCCATCGAAGATTTTCCTGTTATTGTTGAATGAGCGGTTGGTACAAAGCCCATTTGCAGCCAGGTAGACACGGGCACTTGCGGCAACGCGCTCGTCGTTTTATCGCCCGATGGAACACTGCACTAGTATCCGCCCGGTTTTGGCATGTGAAACCGAATACAAAGTAGAACCATCCGTCTAACACTGCCATCATGTCGGCACGTACTCCGTGTTATAATGGGGACAAGGTTATAAAACGTCAGCCCGGGGCAATTCCGTGTTAATGCGCACATGAAAAAAGTGACTATTTTCGGATGAATGGTAAAAACCGAAAAAGATATAAACAAATTTTTTTGAAAAGTCCAAATTTTTACAGCCATTTCATCACATTTTTACGTATTTAATAATAAAATATTTCAAAAAATTTTAATTCATATAGAATAAAAAATCCTATAAGTTTCAGCTTAATCTAATAATTAGTTTTCGAATTATTACCGGCATAAGCTCCGAAAATGCTGTTTTGAGAAAAACGCGTTGAAAGTTTTAATTATCGGTCTGCGTGCGAAGAAGGTGACTTCGAAAAACAATGAAAGAAACACTTGGAGTTCGAATTTCGAAAAAAAAGGTTTCAGGAGCGTATTTTACGGGAAATTTACTATTTTTTTATTTAGTAGTAGTTAGTAACTTTTTATGCCAAAAAAATATTGAAATTTTTGGTCATTCTAGCTTGAAGGCATATTCTTCAGTTCCTTGGTCGCCTTTGTGGTCAAATCATCCGTCTTTTTCGCCACGAAAATATTTGAATATACTCTGCTCTTCAAGTTGGCCCAGAACTTTTCGATTGGGCAGAGCTGGGGCACGCTGAGAGGATTGGCATGCCTTGGGCACCACCGGAATGCCCAACCGAACCATTTCCTCCAGCGCCAGCTTCGAGTAGTCCAGCCAAAGCACCACGTTGTCATCTCAGTGGTACAAGTTAATGAAGGCGGCAACTTCTGGGAAGCACTTCGTACTGTAGATCTCGCCGTTCAATGGCAGCCCCACGGGGTGAAGAGGGAACGTGACATCCCCTCTTCACTGATTGTGAGCCTCAGCAATACATTTCTGGGAACTTCGTATGCGCTATGTACGCTTTATCGCTGCTAATTTCTTTTGTCGGGGAGATGAAGTAGCCTCTGCCTTGCCAGTCGTTGCTATCCAACGTGAGGTACGCTTCGCCGTCAAAACAACCACCCCGTTTCGCAACGCCAGGGAGATCGCTTTGATCAGACTCTTCAGCCGTTGTTTCTGGGTTTCCGTTTGGTCCTCTGACACGGCTGGCTTGGACTGACGCTTTCACATGTGGATATCCATTTCGGTCAAATACTTCTGGATCGTTTCGCTTTTCGCTCGAATTATTGTATGCAGCTGAAAAGGAGGACAAACTTCTTAACGTTAGTAATGCCTGACCGTATAATCTAAATGGGGCTGCCACTTTTTCTTGCGGAATTATATTCCGTTCGATTATTCCGCAAGGAAAAGTGGCATGTCCCCCATACTGGAGTAGTTGTCTGAATTACTTCGGTAGAAATTGTAAAAAATACGTGTGAAACACGTGCACGGAAGCTCTACACCCAGATGTTGACGAATCTACATTGCCTCGTTATGAATGATGTAACGTACGTAAAAGCAGACTTCTGGCAGCTTCCGGGGATCCAGTTTTCACTGCTCATCATAAATTCGTTTCAGAAAACAGAAGATGTCAAAGTTTGCCAAAAAATATATGACCATTTGTGACAACTGGAACGGTCCATGGGCAGGTGTACCTAAACGAATGCCTCCAAAAGCGTCTTCTGCCTCTACTGGGGTCACACAATGGTCCTACGATTTTCTGGCTTGTTTTAGCCTCGTGCCATTACTTGAAAGAGGTTTTGGAGTGGTACAAGGCTAAGGAGGTCAATTTCGTGCCAAAGCAACTCAACCTCCCGAACGAATTGGAACTGCGGTCAATTGAAAAGTACTAGGCCATCATGAAGCAGCCACTTTGGAAGCATCATAAAGAAGTAAAATCGGAGGAAGATATGAAGAAAAAAAGGATTGCCACGCAAACAAATGTTGGTTCAAAAGTTGTCCAGGACCTTATGAATAGTGTAATAAAAAAAGGTTCATGCATTTGGATATGGAATTGAAATTGAATAAAACAAACATGAGCAAAATTTCATAACATATATTTTTACTCCCTGAAAGTTTGAAGATGATTGGTTGAACGGGCGAATTTTGTATGTGTCGCAATTTGATTCGGTACACCCTTTATTCATATATTTATTTATTTTAATTTGAAATTCTAACAGGAGCATAATTTATCGTCCGAGGTTGCTACTGTGTTATTGTCTGTTACGCTGTTATAACACCGAGAACTGACAGATGATGCTTGGGACTAACATACATCCTTTTTGTGTAAAAATGGTTGATTGCAGACTGAGGCAATACTGGCCATGTCCCGTCAAAATGCAGGTCAAGTAATGAAAGGGTATAAATACGTTGACGTGATACTCGCTTTATTAGATGCCGAGAACACCTCTACAGTTCCACGAAAAATCACTGACCTGGCGTTTTCACGAATCGCTTGAGACCACTTCCAGGTTTTCTTGGTACTATTGGAAACCCAATTCATGCGTTGACATGAAATACTAGCTCTTGAACAGTTGAACATTATGAACAGCCATGAAATGCAATACTGACTTCTGGTCGTCTTTCTTAATACTACATAAATTCAAATACACCAATCTGTTTTCAAACAATAACTGACATCTAGAGTAAAATTTTGAAGAACTAGGTTGAACGGCTTGTGTGGCAAGATAGTATTAGTGAGAGTCTCAAAATTTTCTGACGCTTACTGTAAGTATCGTTCAAAACAACAGATTTTCTTTCTTAGCGTTTCAAGCTTTTTGCTTGCTCTCAACTTAGTGTTCAAAATGCACTTTCACAGTTCCTAATTAAGAGCTTTCGATGCCAGGTACCATTTTTGCATTATTATGATTGTGTGGCAAGTACAATCATGCCCTATGTCTAGGGAGTCGAGAGATTTTCCATAACGAAAAATTCCTAAACCATTCCGAGAATCGAAGCCAGCCACCTTCAGCATGGTTGTTGCTTTGTAGCCGTGCCTTTACCGACTGAGCTAAGGGAGAATCTAAATAACAGATTAGGAAAGCTATTAGGATCACACTAGTAGCCTAATGGTAATTTTCATTGATAAAATAATGTAAATTTTATGTAGCGATTGAAAGCTAATTTGGCCCCATTTAAACCAATAATAAAGACTGTGAGGTCTGTTGACGCCACCCACGGAGTGTGATGATGAGTTTTCATTCGGCAAACAAGGTTAGTTTTAACAAACAAACGAAGGAGATAAAAACATCGAGAGGAGCCTGGCTCTGGCCATCTTACGATAGCTGAAGTGCAAAATCGAGAGGAAGGTGAAGGAATCCTCCCATGCCTCGGACAAACCGTCAAAGATACCTCCAGTCCATAGACATCGTGATGGGGAGCGCAGGTCCAAGCTGACCGTCGTTCATCAGCAGGCGACCACCGAGTATCAGCGACTGAAGACAATAACCAACGAAATTATCCCGCCGATTGCCCATCTGTGATGATTGACGATGAAACATAGCTAATCCTGAACGGCATTGATTGACAGGAAATCGGATATACAATCCTTCCTACTCTATAAGATTTGAACAAACCCCAGGAAATTTTTTTTTTTTGGGTATTTTTCGTAGCTGAGATTCGTAGGGATGAGATTCTTACTAGTGACTTCGACGTGATGGATGTCAATCACTACGCCGGAGTCGTCGCCAAAACCAGAAATGTATGGGTGAAAGAAAAACAAAAAAATTACTTACGTTTCTTGAGCTCTACTCCTTTTAATTCTATTATATTATAATTAACTATCATTCCAACACATAGTAATACAATTTTTTGTCCTATTGGTGGGCGGTTTTAAAAGTAGTTTCGTTCGGAACGCTTCTTTTGTTTCAAAAAAATAATCAGCGTAGACAATCCCGAAATGTGTAAAGAAAGGGTTCGTGTGTGTAAGAGAGAAGAGAGAAAAAAAGATAGATCGATGGAGAGAAAAAGAGAAAGAGGGATAAAGGGAGGAAGAGAGAGAGAGAGAGAAAGAGAGAGAGAGAGAGAGAGAAGATAGAGAGAATTCTAAAATTCTTGACACAGTTAACAATCCTGTGGAACGTGGAAGGCATCCCTTAGTTGCCATTTCATCCATATTTTTAGTAGGGACATATATGTTGTACCAATTACTTCAGATTTACTGATGATAAAACATTCTTACAACACTTCAGGAACGATCTTTTCCAAATCTTTTTAACATTCGTTACCGGTCTGAATACAGTAACGCTTTATGGATGGACGGACTCGTTAGTAATAACTCAATTCGCTTATTAAGCTTTCCACTGGATGGTTAGTTAGGAAGATTGCACCATTCTCACTGAAATTGTTTGAGAAGAATACATAGCTTTACAATAGAATCGACAGAATAAAGAAAATTATAGCAGGGGGGGCCTTCATAAACCACGTAGACTTTTGTGAGGGGTTGAAAAAAGTCTACGCTCCATACAAATTGTCATAAAATTGTTTAGAGAAAAGTCTACTAGGGGGGGGGGGCGGGGTGTCTGAGATTTAAAAAAATAAATCTACGTAGTTTATGAGTAGGCGTAGATTATTGAGAAATCTTCAAAGCCGTTACAACTTGATTTACGCCCAAATCATGAAGTATGATGAACGAACCAGCGGTCTATATCCACAAATTTTTAGCAACGGAGAGTTGGTTTTCTCACTTTCCCCATGCATTCGCTTCCATCGGGTGCCCTAATGGTCCCTCCTATATCCTGATTATATGAATTAAAATGTAAGCGGATATGAGATATTTATATTACAAATATATATGATATTTACTTAATTGTTAGTGAAATTAAAAATTATGCATAAATAACTACCCTTGTTGTCCATAAACAAAAAAAACACAACCTACATTTCAAATATAGTAATTTGAGTGATCGTAAAACCCAGTTTGATAATTTATGGATTTGATGGATTATCTAATCATAATACCGCTAGACAAGAAATAGGCTGCTATTAAGCGTATGACAGTCTTCTGCGGAAAATGCAGCTATTTAGAAAATAGTTGGTAGTTGAAGTGCAGTAGTGCCATTGTAAGGTTAATGTTTTGATGAAATGCTGAAAAACAAATTAAGACTTTTATGCCTGTCTCGTTGCTCCATTGTCTCAAGATAAAGGGAATGCAAAATAATTGAATTAATGCATGTGCAATAATAACTTTAAGAGAATAAAAAACATGCAATGTGATTTCCAGGTTCAATATCTTCAGTCGAAACCCCGCACTTAGATGTTGTAAAACTGACAACACTGACTACCACCAACCAGCGTCACCATGTTTCAGTTGGTAGTCTTTTGTTATGATATGACTCGCGGAGGTGTGAGGTTGAAAATTGAGAGGACCCGCCAGTGAACTCACCATTGGAAGCCTTTTTCATACTTGTTCAGCATAAAATATTTTTGAACAAAATGTAAATTTCCAGAATTTCAATAACTGCCAAAATTCCAAAGATCAATATCTTGGTCAAAGCTACGTTTTTGCACATTTATTTGCTCAGGGTGGCCATATTCCCTCCTCGTCCCCTATCAGAACAGGAAGCTTTCAATGTATAAAACATCGGCCAAAAGTAACGTTATAGCTCTAGTTAAGCCTCCACCGTAATTACAAGTTCATCATAGGAGAGCAAGCCCGATTTGTAGTGTGGCAATAAATCAAACTCGCGGAAAATACTAATTTATTATTTTACAGCAACTTAAATCACGACGCTTTTCCGTGGATTGGCAGATTGTGCAGTCTGTCATAAATAGCAGAATGCCGCTCAAAAGTGGATAGGTATCATCTTTTCTGCGCCAACTTAAGACTGCCAACATTCTGACTCTTTGTGGTAAGCTATTTCGTTCGAGCCTAACCGGGTATCTAAATTCTGACAAAGCGAGTGCCGAGGATTTATTGAAAGAAATTGAGATGTTGGATTCCGATGGCAAGGATGGAACGTCGATGCCGCTCTTGACTATGCAGTGGCGTGACGGTTGTCTTGGTGACGGAGTAAAATATTCTTGTTCTTATGTTGTCATAATTAGAAGCATCGTAAAAGGTTATTGAAAATGGACTCAATGCCACACTGGAGGTGGACGTTTTTAGGAGGAAATAACGAGTAGAAAGCCAAGAGAGAATGAATTATCGTTTCATTCTGGTGTAGTTTTTGCTGAATGTCTAGAATATTGGTTGACTGAAACAGAAAGCAATGCCTACTTGCATTCGGAGAGTTTGATAATTCGGACCCGTGTTGTCGCGGAGCCACTTTCATTAGAATCGGGCAGGGTTGCTATTAACAATTATCTCATACTCTATAACATGTTTTTAACGTTCGTTGTAACAAGTACAATGTTTAAGTAGGATATACCTGATATTCTTTGTCAAGATTTCATCAGAGACTTGATGGTCTGAAGATTTTTTGGGCGAAAATAGAAGAATAGAAAATAGAAAAAGTTGGGCTTGGAATTATTCAAGAAAGAAATTTAGACACAGTCATAACTCGGCAAAGAGCAACTTTATCTTATAAATATTCTAATCGAATTATCGCGCGCTATACCTAATTCAAAAAAAGTTTTAAGATCATTGGTTAAATGAGATCATTTTAAATCTACTGGGTGCATTGCTTTGCATAGATTAACCCTCACTTATGTCAAACGTATGATAGAATTTGAAGAAAAGTTGCTTCATATCTCGGTATGCCTGTAATTGCAAACTACCATACCCCATACCGATAGTAGGGCTGAGAGAATCGATGGTTTTGAGAAGACCCTTCATCACAGTGTTGCGTATAATCACCTCACATCCTGCGTGAGACCGAAGAAAGTGACCATCATTCACTTGACGTCTCACTGAAACATTTCTGCGAAAGTTATACTCTATTTTTCCCAAAACTAACCATTAAATTCACTTCCAGCCCCAGTTTAAATTATGATTCCTCTCCATACATCCGACCAGCAAATGCCATACGGGGGAAACATGGCTGGGCTAAGAAGCAAGTGATTCGCCCACCATTTGGCATTTGCTAGTTCGCATCTCGGTTGGACTCGTGGACAGTCTCACGAAAAGCCACTTCAGATTTCTTTAGTTTTCTTCACGCTTCCACAGATAGCCATCACAAAATGATGTTTCTCGAGAGATAGCATTAAAAACAAATTAAGAGCTCAAGAGCTGTCGCGCGCCAGCCAAAAGCAGTCTCTATTTCTTCACCCTTAGTACTTCAGCGTGAAACCGAAGATGGTTACTTTAACCGAACTAACGCAGCGCTCAAATGGGATCACGGGGAAGTGGAATGGAAATGGAATGAAAATATGAAGTAGTTTTCTTCCATCGCGATTAACTTAGTAGAGAAAAACAATCATGACCAACTCTTATGGGCGATTCCCAAGAATGTCGGCGATCAGCAAACTTTCTTTTTTTTTTATTTGTTACATCCCGTCTGATAGAGCTGACTTTATGTCTTCACTTCTCAATTTGACCGCACGGTGGAATTTTCGGCTTGTGCTTAATTGTGATTTACCAGCCCGCACGTGGTGATTTACCGATGGCGGCATCTCCATGACCCTCGACTGACGCATTTGCGGTACTCTGCGTAATGAGCACTAATGACCTAGCTGACCCGGTCACTTAATTTTGCCTACTTCAAAAATATATTGTACAGAGTGGTAGTTGAGTTTTTTTTTCTCATAACATTCTGCATGATAGGTATGATGATTGTTTATTTTGCTGTTGATATTACTGGCGAAATGAAAATATTGAATAGGTAGAATGTTTAGAAAACCCGACGATTTCAAATTAAGCTAGCAAGAAAGGAGAAAATTCCATTCCATCAGGGCAAATTTTATTGTACAATAGAAATTATCTTTTTTAATGTGCCGGTAATAACCTACACAAAACAAATAAGGGATTTGAACAAACGAGTAAAATTTCCCCTCGTTTAATTTCAAACCAAACCAAACGTAAACAATGCAATTGTTTGCAATCTTATATCATAACAGCTACATACTACATTATTTGCAATTTTTCAACCAAAAGACCTGATTTCAGCGATATCTGGCTTAAATTTACATGAAAGATCCTATTTATTTATGCCAAATCTAACATGCCCTTAATGTGCATAAGATAAGGCAGATAATGAAATGTTTGTTTTCATCTGTGTATGTAATTCAGTTGGACTCAGCTCCTAAACAAGTCTTGTTTAGGAGTCATGGTCAATGGTAGCTGGAATTCAAGAATATCCGCCATCATAATCGATTTTCTTTTCCACGATGAATTCTCGAGTACTTTTTCAAACAGACGTATCTGATTGAAAGAGGGGAAGTAAGATTCAAGCGTAAATTGTGCAAATTTCAAGCATTCTCTATAGCATCTATAGCAGGGAAATGATATTCCTTATGTTGGTGACCCTTGTTTGCATGAAAGTGGAAAGGTTCTCAACAAATATACTATATTAACAATATAAGTCACTTCCTTTTTCCACATACACATGTTAGGCGACCCGTGTAGCGCTGCCAACAGAACCATCTGGTGATAAAAAAGGTTAGCAAAATATATTTTAACCTGCTATTTGGTTAAGGCGTTGGTGGTGTAGTGGTAAGCGTGACTGCTACTTGGTACCCCAGTGGGTCTGGGTTCAATCCCAGTCGACGTCGGTGGTTTTTCTGAGGCGAAAAAATCTTGTCACGTCTTCCTTCGGAAGGGAAATAAAGCCGTTGGTCCCAGCTCATATTAATGAGTCGATAGGGTAGGGTCCTGGTGGTGGAGTTGTCTTCCTGACGTCGGTGATTGTCACCATGTGAGGAAATAGGCCAACGAAAAAAAATCAATCAAATTTGGTTAATTCATTCTACCGTGTATGCACGGTAAAACTAATATACTCTTGTTATGAGCATAGTTTGCTCACACAGAGAAAAGTTTGAAAGTCAATTTTACCATTATTGGTGAGTAGGATGACTAGGGTAAAATAATGATTTTCAACCAACTATAATCATGTTCAAAATGATAATTTAAAATAGTTGATTCAATATTCACTATAATGTCACAATAGTTCCTGTAACCAGGACCATAGTCAATAATGTGATGATAAAAATATGTCTCCGACTATTTGCATGGTAATTGTGACCATGATTTAATTGTCGGTACAACTATATAATTTTTCTCAGTACACTTTTGAGAAAAACGCAGATACGTCAAAATGTACTTTTTTATGCCTCGTTTAGATTACGGAGTTGTAACATGATACAAGACTATCTTGAACACGTTTTTCATAGTGATAGTTTTTTTTTTAAACCTTGTATTATGTTACAACTATAACAATGGAAGTGCCCAACAGCAGGTTGACAAGTGCGATTAAGATTCGGTTCCTTTTCCGATGTTGTTGTGTTAGGAACAAGGAATCAATTTTTCTTCAAAAACCGTGAAAAACTAGCAACAAATGAGCAGGTCGATATGTGTTTGTCCCAACCATTTGACAACAATACATTGTGGCGAACGTATTTGTTACCATCTAAGATTTAAAAAAATAGTGGTTTTCTTTCAGTGCGTGAGTTGAGAAGCATTTTCAAGTCAAAATTTTATTAAATTGGATCAATACATCTCTACTTCGTAGTATTTGCAAATCACTCTATGGTAATCAATAATAATAATTGCAATCCGTAAATCTTGTTTTCTTTCCAACAGACGATCTCTTTCCTATCCTGCTCAAGTTGCAGCAAACAAAAGTTGCTTTTGTCATTACATTGGCAGCTGGCAACAAGTCGAAATTGCGGCGAGTTGTTCGCAAATCGTTCCCTTAGTTAGGGCCTTGTGATTCGTTTCAATTTGTCTGTTTTGTACGTTTGGAATACTACGCTAGGTAAAACGAAAGCTGAATAGCTTAGTTTGAGCGTGTGCATTTAGTAGTTGCCGCGCTACTCACTTATGGCGCCACAAGCGCAAAAAAAGTCGCCTGAAAAAAAGGGAAGTGACTTATATTGTTAATATAGTATATTTGGTTTCAAGAAATTAACGTTTGAATCTTTCTTCCCCTCTTGGTTTGCAAAATCAGATACGTCTGTTTGAAAAAGTACTCGAGAATTCTTGAAGCCGCAAATCTAAAAAAATCACTGATATGTCTTATGCAGCAGACAAGTGATTTAAGTTTAGCAAATGAAATCATTGAAATTTCTTAGAGGTATACTTTCTAAAATTTAACGTTGCGATGCCAACCCATGTTTGGATTATCCAAAATTAAAGTTAATTTACCATAACAACCTTAAGTAAAATCATGTTATTTTAAGTCTGCTTAGATGCGCTTAATGGGATATGTTTGACATAAATTTACGCATTTTTTCAAAAAATACGTGACAGAAAATATTCATACCAAGAATTCAAAATAACGGATTTTCCGCGTGACGGAATTCTTATTAGTCGTTAATATTTTAAGATTGAAATTTAAAAGAGACTGAGTTTTGAGCTCATATGGATGTTTTCTGAAGTACCCTTGCGATGAACTGGCCGGTTTGTCGGGCCGCAAAGGCTCAGTAGAGATTCTTGGTCAAACCCCGAAGCTAAGAGCCGGTGTGGAAATATCACATCGAGTAGTTTTTCCACCAGCTACAGAAGATCCTGTGCCTGGAGGTCACATTAAGAATTTTACTATTCACATTAGCTTTTTGAATCATCCTTGCCTCAGATCAATCCTAATAACACGCAAGGATATTACGGGAAATAGTGGCATATACACATTTTACTCTTTCTGCTGTTATGATATAATAGTTTATTATTACACTAATGTATTGACATAAAACGAATTTGATAATTTTTAGTACAAACATACTCTTAATTATTATGTCTTATATGTCCAATTATCATTTTGATCCTTTCTGCTCTTCTTATAATTAAGAAGTAGCTTGTTCCTTGAATACAATTAGCTGCAACGGCATCTGTGATATCTTGTAGTAGTATTGTTCATTTACATAAATATATACACTATCATAAAAATATTTCATGTGAGGGACCATCAGGGCATCCGATTGAAGCACTCTGGATGGAGAGAGTGGGAATGTGAACTCCACTGACGAATTTCACGCCGAATCATCCAGTGGTTGGCAGCACCCTCTCAGAATCCTTTTATGGAAAAAATTGAAAAAATCGTAAAATTGATTCTTACACGCTGAAATTTTTTTTATAAAATGAGGTGGTTGATCCTACAAACAGGAACTTTAAACAACGTTTAATGATTAACTCTGACATTTTTTATTATTTCCTACATTTGAACAATGGGTAGAAATAATGTATTTCATTCAAATCTATACCTAAGATCACTCAAGTGATACAATGTACTGTACCACATAATTTACCATTCAAGCAAAGCGTCATACGAACAGTGATGATTTATAATGAGCGTTCTTTTTTTGCAAAACAAAAAAGATTCCCTAAAAGAGGGCGAAATAATTGTTAAAGTCACAAATTTCAGAAAATTGTTCTTTTATCATTCAAAATGCAGCTCAAGGTTGCCATTAGAATAATGCTCAAGCAACTATACACCCTTTTGAAGTACAACAAGGACAATCAATTGGAGAACCAAAGCTTTATCATAATATCTGAAGTATTGATCCATGACTTAATAGCAGTTCAGTTGTTTCTATCAAAATAGCTAGGCTTCATTAAACAAAATTCAATATATCGCTCAAAAATTATTTTCACGTCAGATAAAGCATTATAAGCACAAAAAGAACATTGCCTGCCTGTGCCATTTCAAGTCCAATTTTGGATTGGAAGTAAAATGGCACTTCTTGGCAACGTCTCATGTGAACGGTCCATGTGATGCTATTGGTGGTACTCTCAAGCGAATAACAAAGAAATCAAGCCTTGCTCAGGATTATGGAAACACAATCAAAACTTCTCGGCAACTATATGACTGGGCAGTTGAACAGACAAATAAAAGTATTACAAAAATGAATTTCTGCTTCATATCTGCTGAACAGTATGCAAAAATGTCAGAAGAACTTGAGGAGTTATAGACCCAAGCAGAAGACAACAACATATGAATATCTAATTTTGATCTTGATAACTGGCCTTGGTATTAAAGAGTTCAGGTTAGGAGGTGAAATACCTAAGCAAAATACCTTAAAATTGCAGGCAAAATATCTCTCGAATAACAAAACTTGTTATTTCGGATACCTGGGAATATACGAGAAGTACTATTTTGGTATTGTCTTGGCTCAATTTGGTATTTGCATAACACCTCTTATTTTTAATGTTCAATACATTCATTTTTTTATGACTGCTACATTTTATTGGATCCTATAGGGGTGTTGAAGAGCATAACTAGACGAGTTTGCGTGGTACACGGTAAAAATAGGACATGAAAAAGTTGTTGTTTAAAAATCTTTTTTTCTTTAGAAGTGCTTATCTTGCGTTGTATGGCAAGCTTTTATACAATTATATTGCCTTTATTAAGAAAAAAATCATCAATTAAATGTTAAAACTGTTTTTGTTTTAGCGTGTAAGAATCGATTTTACTTTTTTAACATTTCTTTTTTCATAGAAATTTTTCTAAAAGTCACTCACACATCACTTTTTTGTAAGTCTTGTCCTTTAAAAAAATCGATCAAAAAACTTAAACCCTTTAAATTGTGTGGCAAGTACAATCATATCTTATGCCCAGAGATTCGAGAAATTTTCCTTAACCGAAAAATGCCAAATCCATACCAGGATTCGGGCCCAACTACCTCCAGCATGATGTTGCTTTTTAGCCGTGCATATACTGACTGAGCTCGAAGACTTTAATCAGCTTCCGGGTCTGGCTTTTTACTACGCAATGCAAAGGAACGCTGTTGCTGTGCATTTCTGGAAAAAAGAAGGCGTCTTAACTTCCGAAGAAGTATTCGATTTGGCAGGCCTTATGTAGTTGTCGTCGAAAATCTAAAAGTTTTGTTTCAACCACCCAAAGCCTGTAAAGCCTGTCTACGTTAAATTTTGGACACTTTTCTTTCAGTGTAGATTTTGAATTATTTCAAGAATCGCTGAAACGTTTCACTTATATGACAGCTGGAACTCTCAACTTTATTTCGTAGTCTTGTTACATTCAGTAAAATTACGTCGAATCAAGTAGAAGTGCGCAAACGCATTTTTAACGAACGGCAGCAAAATCCGAATTCATCGGTACGCGATCTTACCAAGGAACTTTAACTACTAAAAAGTACCGTGTTTTGTGTTTGCAATTCATTTGACCAGCACTTGACTGTGGGAAAGTATGCTCTCAATCTTTCTGTGCGAAATGTGGCTCGCTAAGTTGGGAAGTCAAAATCATACGTACAAAAAGTGAAGCAGAGGCAAGGACTGAAGGCGCACAAAGAGAAAAAGGTGCCCAACCGTGATGGCAAGCAAAATTTCAGGAGCTTTACACCATTTTTTTTGCAAAGATTTTCTTGTATCATAATGGACGACAGAACATACGCACTCGAAGACTTTAAACAGCTCCCGGGTCAGGCTTTTTACACCGCAATGCAAAGGAACGCCATTGCTGAGAATTTCCGGACAAAGTAGGTGTCCAAACTCCCGCAGAAGGTCTTGGGAGGCCAAATGTAATTGTGGTCGAAAATATAAAAGTTACGTCTCTACCGGCACTATCAATAATGGTATGTAGGAGAAAGAATGTCTGCAAAAGCGGTTGCTACCGTTTATACGAAATCATAAATCTCTAGCACTGTTTTGGCCTGATTTGGCCTCTTGTCACTATGTGAAATCCGTCCTGAAATGGTATCAGGTACAAGAGGTCAAAAACGTACCAAAAACAGCCAATCCACCAAACTGTCCAGAACATCGCCCAATAGAGAAGTATTGGGCTCTAGTTTAAGCGGATTTACTTCGAAACATAGAAGAAAGCAAATAGTACCGATGATTTCAATAGAAGATAGAGAATTGTCGCGGTGGGCGTATCTGAGGATACCGTACGAAACCTAATGGCTGGTGTACAATAGAAAGTTCAAGAATTTTACGGAAAGAAGGATGAACAGGAGAAAGATTAATCAACTGTTTCTTATGTAGATATTGTCGCGATCGACCGAATTGTCGAAGCCTGGTAAATCCGCCATACCGGATAACTGGAACCAGTCAGCCGGCTGCTGTTGTGGGATTTGTTTGTTGCCAACAAGCGAAGTCGGATGCCGCTACGGGAACGACTACCGGCTGCACTTTCATGATCCTCATCTCTCGGGGCATGCGAGACGAACCGAAATTATTTCATAAGGACGAATGGCCAGTTTTCAGAGGCCCGAAATTTTATCATTGCATTAGGTAGATCTGGTAAGCGGTAACAGTCCGACTAGCCGGTCTGGCAAGACTCTGTCTCCTATCCACAACCGGGCGGAGAGTGGCGGGTGGACAAAGCCCTATCCGAGCCACCAGCTGAAAGTTCGTGTCAAAAGCTGAAATCATTTCGATTCATTTCGCGTGTTATACACTAGTGTTGATATGTAGCATATGATATGTAGCAGTATGACGCAAAATTCAAAAGTTAGTTATAAAATCAGACACCGACAACAAAGCAAAATAATTCTGTAGCTTAGGGTTATTTCTATATTCGTCATGGAATGAAACTGCATGAAATAAAATTCATGGAAAGAAACTACATGAAATAAAAGAAGGCAACTTGAACAATTTTTAATCCGTTTTTGAGAACCCGGCAAGGGAAAACATATTTTTAAACTGTTCATACGGAGATTTGTATGGTAGCAAAAGAAGGTAATTTTTAAGTAAAAATTTGAACTACTTATACTTATAGAACTAAATTGTAATGGTGTATGCATTAAAACGTTGTGTTCCGTTGAACGAGAGTTATTAGCGTTCGAAAACCTTCACTTTAGTGTAACGCTCTCAATTTTCAAAATTTTGAAATGAAACCCGGTATAGAAAAGAGAAACGTAGTCCTACGTCAAAATACGTATGTACTGTATAGACACTCAAGTAATAGACCGGACAACGTGATTCTGGCGCAATGGATGTATCCAAAACAACTGTCAAATCGTATGGGAAATGTTCGTTTTGGATACAACATGGCGGCCTATGTCCGGTCTATTAGGGAACGTCCATTAATTACGTCACGCAAAAATTGACTTTTTACAAACCCCCCTCCCCCCCTTGTCACGTTTTTTGTATGGACCTTCAAATTTTTTTGTATGGATCGTCACGTTTTCCCAAACCCCCCCCCCCTCCCCCCTTACTACGTGACATAATTAATGGACCTTTCCTTACTTGAGTGTCTATAATGTACTGTTGTTCCTTTTGACATAGAGGCGTAAGGCGTACTGCCTTACAGCAAGAGTCATATGAAATTATGAAAAAATGCGGTTGATAACGTAGTCAACAATTTGAAAAGAATGCGAGTTATCATAGGGCATTGAGAGACATACTGTTCCATGTTACGGTTGTTCCGAAATCTCATTGTTGAAAGAAAAACAGTCGCCGACTTGTGCCACTTACATGGTGAACGGACGAATGCAGGCGAAAGCAGCCCCGCTTCCCTGTAAGCATACGACTAAGGTCCTGTTGGGATTGGTTACCAGATTTTTTCCACACGAACCCTCGACAAGAGGTTAATGACCTTGGTGGGGTCTATTTTACACCGGCAGCTACGCGAAGTACCAATGGTATGCATTGTCCGACAAATGGTACACAGGGCTACTTCGAACTGATGCAAGTTGCATTACTTCAACAAACTGTAGTAGATCAAATATTTTTACGCTGTTGTAAACCAAATCATTATGTATCTTCAATAACTTATTGACCATTGCGAAAAATGTAAGCCAATCTTGCACCCTTCCATAATTTAAGCCGAAACCAATCTCATGGAAAATATGAAGGCAGTTCGCAAACATAATATCAAATAATAGAATACAATTATGTTCATTCCCTCTATAGCTTACCATTTCTGAAACATCTCTGTTTGTGGGTACCTAGGTCACACGCAAGACCGCCAGATCCCAATTGAACGTAATCGATGAGCCAGAAGCAAGATGTGCATACAAAGCAAAACATGAACAAACAAACAAATGAAGAAGGTACAAATTAGTAGTTCATTTTTGTTGGTCAATCGTCGGCCCTCCAGCCCCCACCTAAAAAAAAAAGAAAACTTTCTTCATTTGTACGAAATAATGACCGGGTAGTCCGGTGTGAAAAAAGACGGATGTGTAGCGGTTAATGATAGTGCTCAATGGAAGCCGCCAATCGCTGGTCCACCCGTTTTGGTTATTCCATTATTCTTGCCCTAAATGACGGGAAGATCGGAAAGAGAAAGGATTTTTTCGCTCACCTACATTGCAGGGCAAAAAAGCTAACAAACACGCAAACCCTAATGTGATTATGACTGATTAGGGAAATTTGGCCATTTCGGTGCCTGCATTGCAAGCCGTTAACATTTATGACGTTTTCATCGTGCAGTCTGCTGTCTTCTCCTTCTTCTCGCTGGCGGTTTACCGGGGCGGAACGTTTATTTCATCAAATTTGCTGAATGATTAGGGTTTCCTGTGTGAAGAGTTTGCTTGATGACGTGCTCAAATCAAGATGTTGATTGAAAGAGATCCATTTTGGCGGTGCGGTGTTAACATTCGCTGAGATATTCCCCTGGTTACTGCTGTTGGAGTCGGTATTATTAATGGTTAAATGTGGAGAATTGGAGTTGATCTTTTTAAACACTTAAGTTGCATAATTCCAATTTAAAAGATAGTTCATAGCGGAGGCTAGACTTTTATTCCGGTTTACACAAGAATTTTCACTGAACGACAAGTAAAATTTCCTTAAGCGTGTAGACCAGTTATTAATTACGTTAAAATCTATTTTCACTCGTGTTTACTGTGAGGTAAGTTCAATTGTAAATTATGCAACATGTTTCAAAAAAAAAAAGGTTCTTTCTGATCCTAGTAGGTTTTCCAGTATGAATGTCACACATTTTCATGTTCCAAGACAAGTCAGGCATTGAACTTCAGACAGAAAGGGTTGGAAATCTCTACTGCTGCCCCTGCGTTGATAACTTGTTACAGTAGAAAGAAAGCTAGTTTTTCAACGATAGATTCAAAAAAATCTTCAAAAGCACACAATATTTTCCAGAATGCATTAGTAGTCTTCCAAAAAGCTCTGATTTCGCATATCAGGGAACGGGAACGAATCCACTCACGTATATTTTAAAGTTGATTGCATATTTTTGGCAAACTTAGACAATTTAATGTTTAATTGAAAATAAACACTTATTTTCACAGATTCTTAATATTTTCATAAATAAATAATAAATTTATAATACTAATAGTTATGATTAGAGAGAGCAATTTAGAGACGCAATAAAAGCAGTCCATTCTGATAAAACTAGTTATAAACTTGTTAAGATATGTTTATTTGGTAAAATGTATCGTGAAAAGTTACCCAACTTATTTTATGAAGTCAGGAGCTTTCGAGGGATATGGATCTGTAACATCAAAAAGGCTATCTTAGTGAAAGCAACTTCGTTTCGTTCGATACATTTATTATTAAATATAATCTTCGAAACGTTGTTTTTTGGTCAGATTTTCTGATTTAAGGCTTAGTGAGCCGCACCCAATACTAAATTTCTCAAACAAAACTTTAAAAAAATTATGAAACACTTTAGAGCATTTCCAGCCAGAATAGCAAACCGGTTGGACCCTACTCTCTCCGATCTGAATGAAATTTTGTGCATATGATGGTTTCTACCCAAAATTACTTTGTCAATCCAAAAATCCTAAATTATCTTGGACTAATCTTCTATAAGGGCGTATTTGAAATGTGGATTTTATTTTTTCAATTTTTATTTCACAAACGTCTCATCTGATCAAAATGTCTTCTCTAAAAAGATGTAGGTAATGAAATGTTCTTCAAGAAAAAAAGAACACTGAACCTTAAAAAATGTAAATACTTAAATCCCGAATTAATCCACCGATGTTTAGACTGAACCCTTCTCACTTTTCACCAGAATTACGAACTGAAATGTGGCCAATACGGTTCTGGTTATGTGATTAAAATGTTGTCATTAATAGTGCTTAGTGATCTGTTTATATTAAATATATAAAAGGGGAAATAACATAAATATAAGAAACTTCATAAAATCAGTCTATAGAATGAATTATTAGACAATCCTAAGCGTCAATTTTGATTATCAGTATGGATTCAAGATGCTTAATTACCCGTATAAAAAATTCTCATAGATTTACAATTGAATATATTGTAACCATACAATAAAATCTAAAGTGTTTACGATTAATTGTATAGTTTGCAACTATAGGATGACAATAGAAGTTATTGTTACCACAATAGAATCTAATGTAAATTGAGGCATTCACAATAGAAAAGGGGGGTTGTTATGTATCTTAACTATAGAAAAAATCATTATTTACCGAAACAAATTTGAGTCAATTATTATTCATTGTATTGTTTCACAATTGTTGAAAATCCTAGCATATAGAGTGAATTGTAGATCTATTGTAATGACAATATGCATTTTTTATTTATCTGATACGCGAACAATAAGATTCATGGTCGGAAATAGATTTAAATGTTATTCTATATTATTGTATTGTTTCTGTATGGTTATTTTTATCCGGGAAGCATTATTATAGTAAATGGAGACTTTGTGTAATTTTCGAATATCCTCGTTGCAGTTCAAAACCAGACCACTCGAGCCAATCGATGCTGCTCTAATTCTTTAGAGTCGCATAGTGTGGCTAGTACAACGCATGAGATGCGACACAATAGAATGCAAACGGCATCGATTGAGGTGAGTGGTCTTGTTTGGTTTTGAACTTCAACGAGTATATTTTCATCTCACAATCTTGTGCTCTCAAGTATTGTTTTGATCATATCTCCATGAAGGAATATCCAATCATAATGAAATTTGAACCAGTAATTTGAGAGTTTTAACTTTGATCTGGTACCAAGAAAACAAAAAATAGCTAATTTGTACACAAATAGCTATTATAATAGGCCGTCAAGCACTGTTTTGTTCGTATATCGAAATGTTCGAATGAAAAAAAAAATCATAGAACACCTATGGGAATGTTGTAGCTTTCATTTGCCGAACTGAAATCGGTTCACAAATGGCTGTGAAACCGATATGACAGAATTTGTAACACAAACAAACACACACACACACACACACACACACACACACACACACACACACACACACACACACACACACACACACACACACACACACACACACACACACACCGTGAAGCTAGAGCGGCCTTCAAACGGGAGATTAAAATCAGCCAATCCAACTGCTTCAAGGAGTTGTGCCGGGAAGCTGACGATGACCCTTGGGGCAACGCTTATCGGGTCGTTACAGCGAAGATCAGGGGTCCAGTGACGCCAGCGGAAATGTGCCCGGATAAGCTGAAGATCATCGTGGAGGGTCTTTTCCCGCAGCATGATTCGACGACGTGGCCGCCTACACCATATGAAGATGAAGACCGAGTAACCATTGCAGGTATGCAAGTCTCCAACGACGAGCTGTCATTAGTGGCGAAAGGTCTGAAGCTGAAGAAAGCTCCGGGTCCGGATGGCATTCCAAACGTGGCCCTCAAAAACTGCGATGCTGGCGTTTCCAGGTTTGTTCAGGATGATGCTGCAGAAATGCCTAGCAGATGGTTACTTTCCGGATAAGTGGAAGATCCAGAAATTGGTGCTGCTGCCGAAACCAGGGAAACCACCGGGGAATCCAGCATCGTATAGGCCCATATGCCTGGGGAAGCTTCTGGAAAGGATTATACTTAATCGACTGACGCAGTTCACGGAGGGCGAGACCGGGTTATCTGAAAAGCAGTTTGGATTCCAAAAAGGGAGATCAACGGTGGATGCAATCAGGACGGTCATTGTAGTTGCAGAAAGAGCATCCAAGAAGAAGAGGTGCGGCAATCGGTTCTGTGCGGTAGTAACGATTGGCGTCAAAAACGCTTTTAACAGTGCCAGCTGGGAGGCCATCGCCACAGCGCTGCATGGTATGTGGGTCCCCCACTACTTGTGTAGAATCCTTAAGAGTTACTTCCAAAACCGGATTCTGGTCTACGAAATGAACTCGGGGCAGAAGTCGATTAGGGTTATGGCGGGCGTTCCGCAAGGCTCCATACTCGGCCCAACGCTGTGGAACATAATGTACAACGGAGTCCTAAAACTGAAGCTGCCCAAGGGCGTGAAGATCTTTGGGATCGCGGATGATGTCGTCGCTGGAAGAAGTATAAATGCTGGTGGCGGAGTCGAACGACGCAGTTAAAAACTGGATGAATGCAGTCAAGTTGCAGCTTGCTCACCACAAAACGGAAGTGATGCTGATCAGCAACTGCCGAAAGATCCAGGGGATGCAGATTACCGTAGGAGGGCACGTCATACCGTCCGTGCGGGCTTTAAGACAGGAGTGGACTAGGAGTGATGATCGATGACCGGTTGAATTTCAACACCCATGTAGACTATTCCTGCGAAAAGGCGGCTAAAATTGTCAGTGCGCTTGCAAGGATCATGCCGAACGTCGGTGGTCCGAAAGGCAGCAGTAGGCGACTTCTGGCGGCCGTATCATCCTCGATACTGCGGTACGGCGTTCCAGCATGGGGAGCCGCGCTCAAAACGAAACGTAACCGGAGGAAGTTGAACAGCATGTTTCGTCTGATGGCAATTAGAGTCGCGAGTGCGTACAGAACCATCTCGTCGGAGGCAGTTTGTGTTATCGCCGGGATGATTCCAATCTGCGTAACCCTAGCAGAGGATATCGAATGCTATCAACGGAGAGGAACCAGTAATGTGAGGAAGAAGGCGAGGCTAGATTCCATGGTCAAATGGCAGCAGGAGTGGGACAACGCGGAGAATGGAAGGTGGACCCACCGGCTCATCCCCAATGTGTCGACGTGGGTGAACAGGGAGCATGGAGAGGTGAACTTTTACCTCACACAGTTCCTGTCCGGGCACGGATGTTTTCGCCAATACCTGCACCGGTGTGGTCATGCGTCGTCACCTTTTTGCCCGGCGTTTGCCAACGTAGAGGAGACTCCAGAGCACGTGGTGTTCGACTGTCCGAGGTTTACGGAATTGCGAAGGGGAATGCCTGCCCCAAGGCCGGATAATATCGCAGAGCGAATGTGCAACGAGGAAGACACGTGGAACGCGGTAAGCAGAGTCGTGACGCAAATACTGTCGGAGCTACAGCGTAAATGGAGACGGGACCAGCAAACAAGCGCCGGTTCTGAGGAGTATCCAGCGTAGTGAGCAGTGTTCGGCTTCGGGTCGTCGGGGCGCCGGTGAACCGGAAGTCTTCTGCCAACCGGAATCGTCGGGCCGACCTCGGCACTCGAACAGCCAGCCTACTGAAGAAAGAAGAAAGAAGAAGAAGGAGCTTCGGGTATGTAAGGCACCGCCAGTGCGGACGTCATCCACCACCGGAACTGTCGGAACACCTCTGCAACCCAAAGACGAAGTCGGCGCAATGCGCGTGAGCGTCCCCTGCGATAACCGCCGGCAGTCGGGGCACCATCAGTGCGGAAGTTTCCTTCAGCAGCGGAGCAGTGGATCATCCAGCCAGTCGGCGAACTAGCCTTAGGTAGGGGTCGAAATTATAGAAGAAGTGCATGAGCACAGCCCCCCGAAGTAGTCGCAGCATTTTTGGTCCCTGGGGGATCGAGGTAAGGAGGATAAGGGATCCGGATTTTCCGGGAGGCACATTTTTAGCAGGTCGGGCAGGAACCCAACCCAGTTCGCCAGAACATTGTGTGGTGTATCAGGTGTCTGTCGCACAGATTTTTGATGGCCTTTCAACCCTTGTAAAAAAAAAACACACACACACACACCCACCCACACACACACACACACACACACACACACACACACACACACACACACTCGAGATATGGATACAACGTAGCAGCGGAGCAGTGGATCATCCAGCCAGTCGGCGAACTAGCCTTAGCTAGGGGTCGAAGTTTTAGAAGAAGTGCATGATCGAAATTCCTTCTCGGGGAAAAGATCTAGGGACTCGCTCGGAGAACATGCGCTTCCCATGAAAGTGAAGGAGGACCCAGAGCTGACAGAGTTGGGCAAGAATGTGGTCAAACACGACGTACGCAGGATCTTCGAGCTTAAGAAGACCCATCTGTCAAATGTTCAGTGTACAGGAAACTCGTGGCAAAATCCCTGGGTGGCGATGCTACCGTTAAGGTTCTTTCAAAAGAAGCAGTGGTCGAATGCAAGGGTTTGAACGAAATCACGACCGAAAAATATGTGAGGTATGCATTGACTGAGCAGTGCAACTTAAGAAAACCGATAACAATAAGGACAAGGAAGTCGTATGGGGGCACACAGACGGGGGCAATCCGATTGTCATTAGACGATGCTAACAAATTGGTGGCAATCAGTAAGGTAAAAGTCGGATAGTCGGTGTGCCCACTAAGACTGGTCCCCCGAGTCACTAAGCAAATGGAGAGATGCTACAATTGCATGGAGCTCGGCTACCGGTCAAGAAGCTGCACAGGTACGAGCTGTGCTGGAAATGTGGCAGAAACGGCCACGAACCTCAATCATTGTGACACTGTCCAGCAGCTGTTATGGCAGTACACGACAGAGACAAAGTGCGATGTTGCAATAATTGCGGAGCCGTATCGAGTTCCTCTCGGTAGCAGTACATGGGTGACAGATAGAGCAGGGATGGTGGCAATGCAAGTTATGAGCAGATTCTCCATCCAGCAGGTGGTCGAGTGCTCATACGACGGCTTTGTGATTGCCAAAGTCAACGGAGTACTTGTTTGCAGCTGCTATCCACCTCCTAGATGGACTGACGAAGAGTTTGATAGGATGTTGGACGCACTTACCGACACGCTGGTCGGACGAGAGCTGGTAGTCATCGCAGGAGCTTTTAATGCCTGGGCCACGAAGTGGGGTAGTAAGCAGACTAATCCAAGGGTGCACAGTCCACTTGAAGCTTTGGCGAAGCTGGATGTAAGGCTGTGCAACGAAGGGAATGTAAGCATATTCCGCAAAGACGGTTGGCAGTCCATCATCGATATTACGTTCTGCCGCTCGTCACTTATGGAAGACATGAACTGGAGAGTAAGCGAGGAATACTCCCACAGTGACCACCAGGTGATCCTCTACAGCATTAGCCGGCGAGCCCCCACTGCAACGAGGAGAACGAGGACCTGCGAATGAAAGTGGAAGACAAAGGACTTCGATAAGGAGGTATTTATTGAGGCGTTTCAGACAAATAGCAGTGCAATGCTTGACACAGGAGAGTTGTCAGAAGCAGTAGCAATACACTGTGATGCATCAATGCCGAGGAAACATGAGCCCAGGAACCGACGGCGCTCAGCTTAATGGTGGAACGATACTCTCACTACCCTCCGGGCTGCATGCCTCCGAGCAAGGAGAAGTGCTCAGAGAGCACAGGCTGAAGCTGAGAAAGAAGAACGGAAAATCTCATTTCGCGTAGCGCGCACCGCCCTTAAACGAGAGATCAAGCTGAGCAAGTCAAACTGCTTTAAAGAGTTGTACCAAAAAGCCGATGAGAACCCTTGGGCCAACGCTTATATAATCGTGGTGGCGAAGTTTAAGCGTAGCTCTGGTTTCGGGTCGTCGGGGCGCCAGCGAACCGGACGCTTGGCTCCACCGGAATTGCTGGTCTGACTTCGGCACCCTACCGGTCGGTTGGAGTGAGCAGCAACAGCAGAATAATCGGTTTCGGGGGATGTTCGGCCTTCGAAAAAATCAATGTTATCTATTTTTTAATTTTTATTTTTTTAGTTTCAGTGTATTTTTTTCTTAAAGAACACTTCATGACCTTCAACTTCTTTTCAGATGACATTTTTATCTGAATAATCGTTTACGTTATGATTTTTTGTAAGTATAAAATTCATATTTTACATAATCCCCTATAGAAAATTAGTCCAGGAAATTTTAGGTTTTATGTTATAAAAAATGTTATCTTGGGTAGAAACTTACATATGTACCAAATTTAAATAAAACTGGAAACTGTCGAGACAAAATCAATTTTTAGCGTTTCTGGGTGGAACTGCTCTTAAGTGATTCTCACATTCGATAATGGAAACATTATTCACTCTACACACATTTTGTTTCTTTGGTTAGATAAACTACAACTGAAAATCATACATTTTTATTGAAAATTTTACCAATAACAAGATCTTTACTAGATTATTCATAAAACAATCCAAAGTTGAGAACATAGGAAAAAATATGTTCCTTACATTGGGTCTACGGTTATCTTGTTAAATCATTGGTATTTTATCTGTACGAACAGTTAGTTTATAAAATGTGACTATTTTCTGTACATCAAGGCCGCATTACTCATGTTATAGGTTGAGTTTAGTCAAATTTAGAATATTCGAAAATCGTGGAGATAATCTGTTCAGCCTTACCACCGAAGTCATGATTTATAAAAAGTTAAGGGAATCGGCAGCGGAAGTAATCAATTTTAAATTGATACACAACATTTGAATAGCTTTGGAACAAATCGGTCAACCTGATAGCAACACGATATTTTTCATTATCGACATGGGACATAGGCCAAATGAAGAAGCTTAGCCAACATTACATCCCGGTACCCTATATACTTATTGTTATTTGTTTAGTAATGAACAAGTTTTTTTTTAAATTATAGTTTAAAATTAAGCAAAGCAATGGATTACATGATATTCAAACATTTTAAATCACATGTAATATTCGATTTTTTTTGCTGTGTAGATCTACTCCACCATTATACTAAAAATTGGAAAAGTAAAATAATGAATTTTCGAAAATGTGTTACGCCGCACGCAAGATTTTTTAAAAAACGTAGTCGAAGAAAAGCGTAAAAGCATAAAATTGTTGTATTAGATGGCATAAGAGTAGGCCATGATTCTAAACTAATTCGTCATAAAAACCATCCCATTGTGATGAGATAATGTTTTGTTAGGCTACTTGCGAATGTGTTCAGTCCAACAATTTATCTGCCTCCGCTGCCTTTGCTTCTAACCCTAGTTTTAGAAATAACGACCTCTCGTAGTCTTATCTTTCAATATCTATTAAAAAGCGTTACCTAAAGCCATCGACCCGCTCTGTGGGCCTTGAGAAAGTTGTGAATCATGAAAATCACACACTTTTTTAAGTAGATGGAAGAAGAAGTATAGCAACAAAAAATGCAAATGGAATGATACCGATTTTCTCGCTAAACCACCGAAACCATGGTTCGACCGAGTCGCCACAGCATCCGATGAGTAACAAATCGGATCATGCAACGGGAGAAATGAACGACAGCGTAAATACTATTGACGGGGACGGTGAAAAACAGCGCGGAATAACTGTGATGCGAATCATAAATCGACTCTCTCAACATCGATCGTCTTCGATCTCGATGCGGATGATGTGTCGTAAATTTGCAAAGCAAGTCCAATTATGGAACAATTACTATGCCTCCGTACGCACACTTTGGTACGGTGGGAGCGTACGCCAAAATTGGGAGCACCGCCAGAAAAATTCAAGCTCCATTGAGGATCGGCCGGAATTGAGCTTAAAGTGGAACCAAAACGTTTTCCACTGCCAGCTTCTTGTGCTATAGATCTGTTATTTTTGTTGTTGTTGAATAATGGGAAAGTGTAATAAAGTTATTTAACATACATATGAGAATGCTCGCAAACTTCATCGCGATAGGAAACGGGAGCAAAACATTCAATGTTTTCAATGTTTATTGATGCTAATGGTTCGAATGGTAGATGCTTATTAAATTTGAACGGTTTGATTTTCAAAAATTAAGGTTGAAATAGAAGTATAGTCTTCGTTTCATAAGACATTAACTATACTATTACTGATTAAACATTTCCTGAATTCCTTCCGAATACATAATCCAACATTAGTCAAAAGTTTTTGGTAATTACTTTTACTTTCAGTGCTATGATTGATGATTCGGAAAAAAATAGTTAATCTATCCACTCCCCCCTCACCTAAAATTTCGTACCATGACGTATCGGAAGCCTACATAATCACGAACTACTGTCGGTCAGTTTTGCATTCCAGAACAATTTTCAGCCACACTTTCTCCAATTGTTTCATCCGCCCAGTTTTGACGCATGCAAATACCAGCGAAAATTACGACCTACTTCAGATAACAAAGTGTGTCGCCTTGCCCAAAGGTGCAATGCGGCGATCGAAATCAAGCAGAAAGACCCATTCATGTAGCTTTTGGGCTGGTATCTCCCTTCTCCATTTTTTTCCCTTCAAACTCACTATAGCTTCCAAAACTTTATAATTGCAAATTTCCTTTTCAACCTAGACATTGTTTTCCGTTTCAAGCCGCCGAATGAACCAACGTTGGGCGTTTGAATGAAGGAAGAAAAGATTTTATGCAAATACACACACACACTTAGTTGGCTTTGACGAATTGAGGTAATTCCGGCCCCGCCGATCATCTTGACAACGCGCCATACATCAGCAAAACTATTTTTGGGCGCTGTCTCTAGGAAAATTTGATGCTTAGCTAGCAAATGGCAAACTGAGATTGCGCTGAGTTTGTTTTTTTAATGGAAGTTGCTGCGAAACTAATTTTTGCAACTGCCGCATCACAGTGCGCTAGTTTTCATCACGCTCTAGAGTAGAATAAGGCTAAAGATTTGCACACCAAAAAATCAGTAGCATAATGTGCTTCCTCAGTCAGCGCTTTTGAGTTGGGAAATGCATAATATTATGCAACGCTTTACTTTGACTACCTGTTACACAATTAAGCGTGCATTTCTGGAGATTGAATATGGGTCATTTCATCCGAAGCGACCATACCATTTGTAATTGACCTTTACGGATTCGTGCCAATTTTGGAGGAATATTTTATCAAGGGCCAGTATTCAAAAATCCCAGCCCTCCCACTTATTTTTAGTTTTTATGTCAAAACCCCTTATTTTCATTTGCTTATATCTGTAGTATTATTATCTCTGAGTACAATCTGCTAAATGACTTTCAAAGTAAATTGTGCAAAAAATACAAAAAAATACTATTATTTGATGGCAGTGCTGCCAGGTATGATATTTTTTACAAGTAAATTGCATTTTTTTATTTAATTTTGAAAATTCCAACGCCATTGTGCTCTCAGGCAAATTTTTATGATCAATATCTAAAACCACAAGGTTATTTGAGATGACACTGAGATATGGGTCATTCCATATCAAGTGACCGGAGAAATGCATCGACCCTCTTCGATTCGAACCAAAATTGGCTGATATACTTGTTTTAGGCTTTTAATCAAAAAACCAAAGTTTTAGATCAATCGGTAAACCCCTCGGCCCATGGGCCACCCCCATTTTTTTGAGATGTTTGAAAAGTCTTTATATTGTTTATTGAATATCTCGATGAATAAAAGAGCTACAAACAATGTTAGAAACTCTTCTTAAAGGAAATTAAATTTGCTACCCCTCCTCCTCACCCCACTGCCCCACTATTTTTCTGTTTCGATGTCCTCCTTATGTTCAGCAGACTTTTTTACATAAGAAACACTTATCGATAAAAAAAACAATTTGCTCCGTCATGGAGTTATTAACTCTTAAACATTTCATGTTTTATATTCAATGAATTAAGATTAAAAAATAGTGTAAATATATTCAAAGTGCTTTCTGAAAATGGGTCTAATAACAATCACAATAGGTGATTGTGCTAGCAATTATTTATTGCCAGATTCCAATACGGATTCCGCAGTCGCATACCAGTGGAAACAGACTATTAGAGAAAAATCTTCAGTGTTGCCATCTTACGTTTTATTTGTGATTATTTTTCAAAACAGATATTCATGCTGGGATTGATTTTTTTTGTCAATCGAATCATCAAGCTATCTATCTATCTTTCTCAAAAAATAAAAATGAAACGGAACGGTAAGTCACGATTTAACTCAAGAACAGGTTTACAGATTTCCTTTTTTTTTATCTGTTCTTCTTTGGCTGTATCGGTTTAAAAAAAACGTACGAACTTACGGTACGGTATATTTCACATCTAATTAACAAATTCTACTTAAAATAAAATATATATCAAAATTTATTTCATGCTGTGTTTTGCCTTTGCAGTACGTGTTGAACTTTTAAGGTTTTTTCAAAATCAGATTAAAAATGGTACCCGTTTCTGAGCTCGAAATACTCTTCATTAGGAACAGTGGCATCGAGCTTTAGCAAATCTGACTGCCAAATGTTCTTTTTGCTTCTCGCACTGCCGTGATACCACAAACTTTACATTCAAGTTGCAATTACAGCGTGCCCAATCATACAACTCTTTTGGAGTTTGTATGGTAGTTCCTTGAAGACTAGCTCTCGTCGCCAATCGCGTTGGAGTTCCACCTAATCCATTGCTTGGACCTTTACCGTGTGCCGTTGCAAAAAAAGTGCCATTCAGCTGGAACGCCAAAGTCTTCTGGATGGTACAGTAAATTCAAGATGTTAAGGCGAAAGTGGAGAGATTTTTCATGTTTCTCTTTCTCGAATTTTTAAACAACAATGGAACACTTTTTCTGAAAACTGTTTCCACTTGAAGTTAGTCAACTAAATTTGCCATCCTGTGGTTTGAAAAAAAGTTAGGTATCTTTTCTCATCATTCCTAAAACTACTTTTGTAGCCTAAAGTTGTTGCGAAAATTATAGAGTTTTCCAACTTTGCTCATCTATAATTCAATTATTTAGTATGTATGTGATAAGTTTTTATTCAATACGTCTATTCCCTATACAATAAGAAGTATTTTGTTAGAAGACAACATACTTGTAAATTGCATAGTAAAGGTAAAAACCATTTTTTTAGCACAACCCATAATCTTTGAAATTACTTCGATTAGTCATATACGCTACCCGTGAGTATGTATATGTGTTCCGAGTCGTACCCACGCGGGAGAACAGTGAGATGTAGAACATCCGCACAAAGCGTAGAAGTGAAAAAATATCCCGTTCGTTAGAACGGGTGCCTGAATGAGGATACAAAATAAACCATCAGCAGCGAGATCATGATCAAACTTTCGAATGACTCGTATGATATGCCCCACTAATAGGTGTCGTGAGATATATTTTCTCTTATTGCAGTGGAAAATGTTCCGTAATCATCATCTGTAATTGAATACGAATGCAATCACTTCAATTATTATACTAAATAATGCAACAAATTTTGAAAAACAATGCATTGAACGATAAAAGTAATTCATATGCAACGACATTTAGGTTATTATGACTATGCCTGCGCTTGTAAAAATAACGGTATTTTGATGAGTAGAAAGCAAAATAGCCTTGGCAGTCATTGTTTCAGATACGTGCAGCGACCCAGCGAGTTTAGACGCTAAAATGGTGTTCAAAAAGCGAAAAAATTGTGCGATGATTGAGTGGTGGAAAAGAAGCGAAGTTTGAAACCAATCCCAACAATGCAGATGGATGCTCGTCGGCAGAACAAGAAACAATATCTGGAGTTGGTAGTTCTGAAAGTCAGCCTTCAGACGGAATCTGTGTTGGCGATGAACGCCAACCGAGCAACCTTTCCGGATCGTTTCTTCAGATAGAAACTAACGACGTCAGGTATGTACCAATTTTGTTTTATTTATTCTATTAGTCAAGTATACCCTCCTCATCTCAATTCGAAAAAACGTATTCTAAATTGTTAACTATAACAAGGTGGAGATGC